>JAUKNK010000320.1:3395000-3475000 GCA_030765055.1 Mantis religiosa | reverse complement strand
ATGCTTGTCTTTGTTTCCCAAGGTTCCTGATTAAAACCCGGTATAGCTATGGATTTCTTCGGAAGGGAAGTAAAGCTGGTGGTCCTGTTGAAACAGCAAAATGATGTGGGTGGCGCACAGTTCCACGTTGGCGCTACAGTTTGAAGCAATGAGATTTATCTCAGGGTATGCGTGAGTATGTATGAGAACGATAGTTTTAATGACACTGGAATGTCCGTTTCAAACTGGTTTAATGACTGCTTCTTTTTATCATTACATTAAACTCGAATTTGCCGACCAAGGGTTAACGATATCATTGTTTAGAGTTACTATATGTGAAATGCTTATTACTCGATAAAACTTAATTCGTTCTTCACGTATATATGAACCGACAAATATCTTCTCTCATCGCTTCTAGTCTGCCCTCGACCAAGACAGAAGAAGAGGACTGCCCTAATCGGCTCCAAGCCACCAACTGAATGTCCTCCACAGCTGCGCGTGGATGTGTGTAACTTTCACTTTCTCGACGCCCTTTATTCAACCAAAGATTTCCTTCGTGACTATTTTGTCATGCCATTATGAAGGGTCCGAAGAATACCCTATTCAAGCGGAGTCAAGTGCCATTCCTTTACAACTCTGCTAAGGACACTGTTTCTTACGTTTCTTTTGTTAAAACAACTATTCACTCCGACTTCCATTCGACTCAACTGCCCCTGCACCTATTGTAACAAAGAACCAACATTCCTTTGAAACCCATCATGATACTTTACTTATTGCAATCCTTTAATTTCGGTATCACTGTGCTGTACAGGTCTCTGAACAAAATGAAGCAATATGTCGGTCTGGCCAGCTCAATTGATCTACACGTTGTTTCAAAACGACATCGAACGAATATAGCCGTTTCGTAGTTTATAACTTAACTAATCCGCATTTCGGTGTCGCAGCTACGAAATTCTGTTAGGTATAATTTTATGCAGTATTAAATTTTGTCATTAGGCAGAGCAGGAACCACTGGTGTGCGAACCTCAAAAGTTGTTATTGGGACGCACCGGCCACGAAAACACAAACATTGGTTGTGAAACAGGAACTTTGGTCCTTGGATAAATTATTCATTTACTTATATATTTAATAATTATTCATAAATTTAAGAGTTATGTTAGCGAAACCAAAATTGTAGACTTTGATGAAATATTATAACGAACCTGGGCAGACATACGTGAGAAACACTGCACTCCCGGACGAATGTCTAGAAAGAGTGGATGTTTGACAATAGAGTGGTATGCAAATACCTTTAGATTTTCTTAGTGACGCCGTGCTACGTGTATATAAGAGGGTGGCAACTCCTATTCAGTCCTCAGTTGTTGCTCATTTGTTGCTCATTGCTCATTGTATACATCCGTCAGGTGCGTTCGACATAGTACCGCGTCCAATAAAATGTACTATAAAATGTCCGCCGAAAGTGCCCGGGTTCCACAAATGCAAGGACAAATAAAAGCAGTTCAGAGATTATCGTTGGTTTGTGTTGTCTCAACCTTAACACCATGAGAATCCCAAAAGAATCCATGCAGGAGAAGGCGCTAGAGCCAACGGTAAAGCAAGCAGCCGACGACGTGGAGACCGAGGAAGGAGTCCCGACGTCGACCCAGGTACGTGCAGCCGTGAGGCAGAGAGGTAGGACTGCCGCACTTGTTATCAGTGACCCTAGCCTCGCTTTCAGGTAATGGGGCAAATGGCAGTTACTTATGAAAAAGTCGACTAATAACTCGGACAGTTTCAAGATTACTCGTTTTGCTATGATCTTAATTGTACAGAACGTTCAACCAGTTACTGTAAAATCAGCAGCTTTCTTTTAAGTTACAAATGCTTTATGTAGTACTATTAAACACAGGGAAATAAAATACTTGTCTCATTACATAAGACATTTAGTTTTAGTTAACTTTATCTACAATTCTTTGATATTGTTCTCGTTCTGTTTATCATTTAATGCTTCCATCCTCAACCTCACTAACATTGACTTCCCTCTAAAAGGTTTAAATTGTATCTGTCCACCAGCTTATTTGCCATCATCGACTCTTATACCGGAATGTTGGAACACGTTAAAGGTCCATAAACAAAAAGGAATGGCTTCTTTACTTCGGTTTCATAAGCCAAAGAAACTCTAAATCTGAAGTGCCCAAATGGAGCTCATATGAGCTAATGACGTCACGCTGCCGTTTCACCCTAACCCCTAAATTTTGTGTTTATGCCGTACAAGACCCAAGACCCATTTCCCCTCCACTCTCGCGGTCAGTGACGGTTCTCGCAATGGCAGCCGAATGTCCAGCATTCCACAGGGTAGGCAATTTAACATAAAACGAAACTGATAAATATCATCATGATTATGGTAAACACATTCTATCAGGTAAGCAATTTTTGACGCATAATTTCATGTTATGATATCAATTCATATTAGCTAAATTGTGCATTGATTGTGTAATTAATACATTGCATTTGCAAGACTGTAAGTGCTACAAAATATGAAAGCGGCGATTCCTGCAGGCCCTCATTCTAAAAATGTCGTTAATACAGAATTACTGAAATTATTGCAGATGTGAAGGCTTTAAATGAAGGGGAGCTCATAAAAGATTGTTTAATTATTGCAGCCGAAAAAGTATGTCCCAATATAACAGATACTTTTAAATCAATGACGCTATCTCGAAATACTATGACAAGACGCGTGAACGAATTGAGGTGTGATATTGAACGACACTTACAGGAAAAAAATAAATCATTAACTTTCTTTTCACTAGCGTTGGATGAAAGCACAAACATTGATGAGCTGGTTAAAAATAAACTGCGCCAAAAGAGTCAGTAACAAAAACGGCGTTCCGGAGGTGTTGTTGATCTTATTTACACAAAAAACAACAGTAGAAGTAACTGAAGTCGCCGCTACTGTTAGCGAGGTCTGTGACTGCTATCAGTAAAGGCATTACGTCATATCTGCTCGAACTGTGTGTGGAGGTTAAAACACCTTCCCCTTAAGCGGTTAGCCCTGGGCACCTCTGTCCTTAATCGTAGCAAACTACCGTGGAATATGTCGGTATGTTTACAAACAGCTACAGCAGGAGTCGCGGTGTGTCACCTATCTGCGAACTTCGATAGCGTGAGGCACGCGGCGTTGTTTTTAAAACTGCTAATCCACACTCATTCTGAGCCTTTTTACGCGGCTCTTTTGGCGGTGAAAACTATCTCTATGTGTCACATAGGAGCTGAGCAACTACTTCTATATATTCGTCGTGTCGTTTCCAAACACCCTGTATAAGGTAACAGTATGAACACGCCTTACATGCGGGGTTTATGTAGGAGTAAAGCCGGCTGTGGCATACTCAATCACACACAGGCAAAATGCCGTGCGCCCGTTAGATTTTACAGGAAGAACCTGTATTTACATGGATTTAACATTTTAATTTTATAAATTAATAATTTCCCCTTGCTAATGTTACATTTTGTAGCTTCGTACCACACAATATGAAGGTTTCACTAACAAATTCTTGTGGCCACCCATCCAGCTGAAGCTATGCTTGGGTGCAAGGCGACAGTAAATTTCACTTTCCTTACACACACAGCTGCACGCTTTGTCCCTTTGTGTACAGTCATTTGTTCATGTGACATGGAACAACTTTCTCAAAGGTTAGACCATTTGACCAAACAGTTTGACCTCATTATCTCACCCCTTCCCCTTCGATAAAAAGGGGCTTTGAATACATCCAGCACCTAATTGAGGAAATGAACAATCTTAGGGGGTTATGTGTTGATAGGTGCTTTGTTTACACCGTCATAAGATCCCTCCCTAACTTCACATGATTTTCTCTCTAGCTATTTTCGTTCATTTTACATGTTATCTACAAGCAATCTACAAAAATAGTGATTTCTCCACATTCGTACACGTATTTTCATTGCTAATTTAGCATATTTCACCCAAATATTTAATAACGAAATGTTTAGGGACACTGTACAAGTGACTTTCTCTAAATCGAGATAAACAGTTGCAAAAATTATAACATTGCTAATTTTCTTTTGGGTGCATGGGGTATATAGGGACAAGGTAGGCTTTACGTGATAGACATATCTTTTAAGAACTGCTTGTTATACGTTGGCTTTGAAATTTCCAACGCCTTGCACGACCAAGAGATAAATGACGAATGAATTTTCGTATGACAAAAATAAATATTGGTGAATTCAGACAGATAACACTAAATATCTTGGAGAAATTAATTCCACAAGGAGCAGATATGACATAACTGTCTTTTAACAAGCTCTATATGGCTGGATAGCAGCTTTCCACAACATCCCTTCGATATTCGATACCGATATTCTAGTTTCAATACAAAATAGAATGTTGGTAGAACTGTGTAATGCCAAGAAAATTAAATAGGTGTACATATTTAATGAGACAAAACTTAAAACCATCAGTGTTCTTATTTTTAAACTCTGCTTTAGACATTTTAAAACAAAACACTTCACTTTTATAAGTTTTTGTACAAAAATACTAGCATTTTCACTGTTTCGGGGTCAAGTCTACTTCTTTTTCTGTCACATGTGAGTCCTGCTGTACTAAATAGTCTTTCAGAGAAAACTGTTGTACGTGGAATACACAAATATTGTTTTAGTTGTGTAAATGTTGAATTTGTTTTGCAGTAATGCAGTACACTAGAAAGAGGAGGTGAGATATGTAGTGAACTGTTAACTGACAGTTGACACACGATTATTTTCTTGTATACAGCTACCACATTCCTGACAATTTCTCGGGCTTTGTAATGTTCTACTTGCGGCAGTAATATTTTGTGGCTTTAAAATAAAATAAAAATTACAGAATCACCATAGAAGTATCGAAAAAATATCGAGAGAATATCGTTCGATATCGATAACATGCAAGTATCGAGGTATCGTAAGTATTGACGAACCATCCCTAATTTCTTCTATTTCTTACAGTTTAAAAGTTATACAAAAGTCGTTCAGATTGAAGAGGTATTCTGAAAACATTTCTAATGAACATAATTTGACATAAGTCCAATCAAAATGTTCATCATAAATGTGTGTATACATAGAGTAGTAACATATCTAGACACTAAAAACAAAACTAAGAAATAGAAACAATTATATAAAGAAAAAGAAAAAAATTAAAGGAGAAATTAGTAAGTAAGTGTTGTTTCAAATTACAAATTACAATAAGCCCGCCTCCGTTGTGTGGATGGTAGCGTGTGTGCCTCACGTTCAAGAGGTCCCTGAGCTTACTTGAGCATCACTTCATTCATTTTATTATTATTATTATTAATAACAACAATAATAACTTAGAAATATACTCCTTTGTGACACTTATGGCATTTTTAATTGACTTTAAGACATGTTGAAGATATCTCCATCGAAATAATGAACTTTGTACCTACTATATTCTGTACAATGATGAATTTTTATGTTATTTCTGTATTTGCTCTGGGAAGCTCTGGGAATCTCTTGAACCTCCTATTTCACTAGGTACATAAAATAATATATTTCCTGTAATATTAATATCATAAATAATCGAATGTGGTACTTTATAGAAAAATATTAATCCAGTAATCTCGCTTCTGAAATTTAGAGCTTTAGTTTCGAATATTTTAAAAGGATTTCATAATTTGTTTGTGTCTAGGGTAATATCCAGCTCCTAAACAGAATGTATTTAACATTTTTGACTGTACTTTTTCTATCATACTGCCAAGCTTTATCGCCATGGGATTCCAATTAATAGAGGCATATTCAAGTGCCCATACGTTTCATTTGGTACAAAAATATCTTAAATTTATTTTTGTTAACTACCTTATCAATAGACAACACCACCGGTATGCCGGACTTTCGTCCCTCAGTAGTTGTTTCACACATCAGTAAGTATAGTCACATGATACTGTCGCTTTTAAGTACATTTTAAAACTATTGGTCTGGCCCGAGTTTAAACCCACGACCCTAAAATCAAACCAACACCTGACCACCCAAATTGACTCTCAAACAATTCTAATGTTCAGAGTATAGGCCATTAGCTTCTATGGTGTTGAGTCATCGTTGAGCGAGGTTTATTATCCCACGATGGTACCAGACTCTGGTTGTTGATGCCAAGAATTCGCTGCCACCCACTTGTACTGCTTCAATATTGTCAAAATGTCTTCCACGTAGTAAATGGTCCACTGATCGAGAAAGATGATAATCTGATGTTATGAGATCAGGGCTGTATGCTGGGTGTGGTAGCAGTTCGATTTCTCCCAATTCCTGAATTATTTCCATGGTTGTTCGTGCAGTATGGGATGTTGTAATAGAACTCTGCTGGGTATCTCCGTCTCAAAATTTCATCAACTCGTTCCATTTGTTGAGAATAAAGATCCGCATCAATCGTCCGTCCGTTTGGAACAAACTCTCAGTGAATCACATCTTCAAAATTCTACCAGACACACAACATTACTTTGGGACCGACCAATGACTTTGTCAGGTTGGCGAGGATCAAGTCACTGTTTCGGTAATATCCCATTTGTCATCACAAGTGACAATTCTCCTGACAAATCTATCATCCATGTTATTACAGATAAGCTGACGACAGATATCTACTCTACGTTCAGTCTGTTGAGGTACAGATCTACAGCTTCTGTATGATTGTCCAAATGTCTTAATGTGACGATCTATGATATCTTTTGATGTACCAAGTTCTTCTGAAAGCCTACGCGTACTTTTGCGGATTTTCTCACAAAACTTGTCGTGTATCCTCAATATTCCATACTTTAGGTCTTCCAGAACGTGGTACATCTTTAGTGTTTCGTTTCCATTGTTGAAACGTTGGAACCATCGTTCTGCCACACGTTCACTAACATCTTCTACTTCCACTTCACATATTCTTCGAGCTGTGACAGCGACTTTATAATCTTGTTTCTAGTAGTGTTTTACAAGTTCAAACTTTGTTATCTCCATTTTGTGATTGTTTATTAACAACTGAAGACTGATACACGCTCACTAACGACATCTTCTACTTCCACTTCACATATTCTTCGAGCTGCGACAGCGACTTTATAATCTTGTTTCTAGTAGTGTTTTACAAGTTCAAACTTTGTTATCTCCATTTTGTGATTGTTTATTAACAACTGAAGACTGATACACGCTCACTAACGACATCTTCTCCTTCCACTTCACATATTCTTCGAGCTGCGACAGCGACTTTATAATCTTGTTTCTAGTAGTGTTTTACAAGTTCAAACTTTGTTATCTCCATTTTGTGATTGTTTATTAACAACTGAAGACTGATACACGCTCACTAACGACATCTTCTACTTCCACTTCACATATTCTTCGAGCTGCGACAGCGACTTTATAATCTTGTTTCTAGTAGTGTTTTACAAGTTCAAACTTTGTTATCTCCATTTTGTGATTGTTTATTAACAACTGAAGACTGATACACGCTCACTAACGACATCTTCTACTTCCACTTCACATATTCTTCGAGCTGCGACAGCGACTTTATAATCTTGTTTCTAGTAGTGTTTTACAAGTTCAAACTTTGTTATCTCCATTTTGTGATTGTTTATTAACAACTGAAGACTGATACACGCTCACTAACGACATTTTCTCCTTCCACTTCACATATTCTTCGAGCTGCGACAGCGACTTTATAATCTTGTTTCTAGTAGTGTTTTACAAGTTCAAACTTTGTTATCTCCATTTTGTGATTGTTTATTAACAACTGAAGACTGATACACGCTCACTAACGACATCTTCTACTTCCACTTCACATATTCTTCGAGCTGCGACAGCGACTTTATAATCTTGTTTATAGTAGTGTTTTACAAGTTCAAACTTTGTTATCTCCATTTTGTGATTGTTTATTAACAACTGAAGACTGATACACGCTCACTAACGACATCTTCTACTTCCACTTCACATATTCTTCGAGCTGCGACAGCGACTTTATAATCTTGTTTCTAGTAGTGTTTTACAAGTTCAAACTTTGTTATCTCCATTTTGTGATTGTTTATTAACAACTGAAGACTGATACACGCTCACTAACGACATCTTCTACTTCCACTTCACATATTCTTCGAGCTGCGACAGCGACTTTATAATCTTGTTTCTAGTAGTGTTTTAGAAGTTCAAACTTTTTTATCTCCATTTTGTGATTGTTTATTAACAACTGAAGACTGATACACGCTCACTAACGACATCTTCTACTTCCACTTCACATATTCTTCGAGCTGCGACAGCGACTTTATAATCTTGTTTCTAGTAGTGTTTTAGAAGTTCAAACTTTTTTATCTCCATTTTGTGATTGTTTATTAACAACTGAAGACTGATACACGCTCACTAACGACATCTTCTACTTCCACTTCACATATTCTTCGAGCTGCGACAGCGACTTTATAATCTTGTTTCTAGTAGTGTTTTAGAAGTTCAAACTTTTTTATCTCCATTTTGTGATTGTTTATTAACAACTGAAGACTGATACACGCTCACTAACGACATCTTCTACTTCCACTTCACATATTCTTCGAGCTGCGACAGCGACTTTATAATCTTGTTTCTAGTAGTGTTTTAGAAGTTCAAACTTTTTTATCTCCATTTTGTGATTGTTTATTAACAACTGAAGACTGATACACGCTCACTAACGACATCTTCTACTTCCACTTCACATATTCTTCGAGCTGCGACAGCGACTTTATAATCTTGTTTCTAGTAGTGTTTTACAAGTTCAAACTTTGTTATCTCCATTTTGTGATTGTTTATTAACAACTGAAGACTGATACACGCTCACTAACGACATCTTCTACTTCCACTTCACATATTCTTCGAGCTGCGACAGCGACTTTATAATCTTGTTTCTAGTAGTGTTTTAGAAGTTCAAACTTTTTTATCTCCATTTTGTGATTGTTTATTAACAACTGAAGACTGGACATCATGTTATTGTCAAACCAAAGAAACACAATACATTTTTTAAAACACCAAAATCAGAAAACTTAGTTATGAGACCCGCTAATAAAAATGTAATGTAATTAAAAGAAAAGATGAACAATATTTAATGGAGTGGTTTTTCCCTAAGTATGGTTTTCGTATTTGTGAGAGTTCCAAACTTGTATAGCCTGTTGAAATTTAATGAGATTGTAGGGTGGAATGTAATACAATGTGCGCAACACTAGCCTTGACATCCAAAGAAACACAATAAATTTTCCAAAACACCGAAATAATAATAAAAAATCGACTTTACTTATGAGACAATCCATATTACTTAAATTTACTGTATTCATCAAACAGAACGAAATTTACATAGAAAGGTTTAATAAAGATCGACTCTATTTAACAAGAAATAGATGCAAGTATGACTGTTTAAATTCCGTTATTTTCTTTTCCCTGGTACTTGTTTCACGTAAATATTTCTGGCAAGACACAAAACCAAATGCAACGTCAGAAGATGTAGGTATGTATCTCCTAATGAATTTGCAGACTAGCGTGTAGCAGTTCGTTAATGAGATGGTGTTGATTAAGGATGCCAATTTGTATCGGGATTCCAACCCTCATTTTAACAAGCTCCAGCTTCTCGTTGTACTAGAACCAGTTTTCTTATTTTGATTCCTGAACGACTGCTTTCCTTGGTCAACCAACACTACACAAGCTACTGTTACATTTAACATAAATAAAACGCTCATGATGTATTTACAAATGCTGTATGTCCAAGAACAAAAGACTAACTAAAGCAACAGTTCTTTTAAAAATCGAGTACTTTTAGGATGCTTTTGAAATGGCATGTTCCGCGCACGACCACGAGAAAAATGAAATAGCTACTTATAAAGTGAACGAAACTGTATAGCAAATTCAAACAAATAATATATCTAAGTGATTAACACACACAAAAAATATAGAAAAAAGAAATACCAGTTGTGTAATTTTAGCCAGATCTAAATTTTTATGTAGCAACATTTTTTTCTGTCATACAGTTTACCAGTTATACAAAAGTCATTCAGAATGCAGAAGTTTTCTGAGGTTATGCCCGAAAAATTCAAGAAATAAATTTCATTTGTTTGTCATATCTTAAACATACATTTTAATCAAGATCGCTACACATTTTCCAGAAATTTAATATTAACTAAATTAAAATTCTTAAGCTGTCAGGGCGGTATCATGTAAATTATTAAACGGGCTTGTGGGTCGTGGTCTACTGGGTTCCATTTTCCCAGACGTTTCGTCTGCGGCTGCGGCCGACATCCTCAGTGGCAGTGCGATCGAAGTGTCCTGCGGAAGTCTCAACAGACACTGTGGATAACAATATATTGTTATCTATTTCATACAAAGTTTGTGGTAACTGATTTTCTTGAAAATCATTGTGACCTATTCTTGTATTTGTGGACACACTGTTTCTGAGCTGATTTTTTAAAGTTAATGTCCTCCAACACGTTAAGTCATATCGGACGATGAATGAAATGATGTTCTAATGAGTACAGGGTACATAGAGCTTAGAGTTACCAGACATTCATCTTTCAGGATAAGAGAAAACCTCCAACGTTAAGTCATAACGGACGATAAATGACATGATGTTCAAATGACTACAGGGTACATAGAGCTTAGAGTTACCAGACATTCATCTTTCAGGATAAGAGAAAACCTCCAACGTTAAGTCATATCGGACGATAAATGAAATGATGTTCTAATGAGTACAGGGTACATAGAGCTTAGAGTTATCAGACATTCACCTTTCAGGATAAGAGAAAACCTCCAACGTTAAGTCATATCGGACGATGAATGAAATGATGTTCTAATGACTACAGGGTACATAGAGCTTAGAGTTATCAGACATTCACCTTTCAGGATAAGAGAAAACCTCCAACGTTAAGTCATATCGGACGATAAATGAAATGATGTTCAAATGACTACAGGGTACATAGAGCTTAGAGTTATCAGACATTCATCTTTCAGGATAAGAGAAAACCTCCAACGTTAAGTCATATCGGACGATGAATGACATGATGTTCAAATGACTACAGGGTATATAGAGCTTAGAGTTATCAGACATTCATCTTTCAGGATAAGAGAAAACCTCCAACGTTAAGTCATATCGGACGATGAATGAAATGATGTTCAAATGAGTACAGGGTACATAGAGCTTAGAGTTACCAGACATTCATCTTTCAGGATAAGGGAAAACCTCCAACGTTAAGTCATATCGGACGATGAATGAAATGATGTTCAAATGAGTACAGGGTACATAGAGCTTAGAGTTACGAGACATTCGTCTTTCAGGATAAGGGTCTCGGGAAAGGACCTTATGCAGATAACTCACCCTGACCGAGATTCAAACTCGGGACGTCTTGAACGAGGCAGGCACGCTACCGCGGCGTTGTTTACATATAAACATGGGTGCAAGCTTTTGTAAGAATGTGTTTTTTTATCTATGAACCTCCAGATATGTGTATATAGAATTTTGGTGAAATACAATAATATTTACACCTACTTCAGTGGGTTTGTGGTACAAAAAGTACTAATGGCGCAGAACGATAACTACGCAACTATGCCATCTCTGTAGTTCCATAATAACTACGTGTACGCTCAAAGAATAGCCTATGTAGTACTCTGAATTCATTCTGAGTTAGTTGTTTGTAACTTGTAAACTGTAAGAGATTGGCAAAAGCTTAGTGCACTGAAGTTGTAGAATCTTATTAAATCACAATTCATTTAGTATTAATTGATTTGTGGCATTAACCACTCTATAGAAGGTTTTTATTGTCAAATGCTTCATACGTTTCCTCAGAGCTAGTTGGAAAGACAAGGACACGGAGAGTTAGAAGGTGGATGTCTCTCATTACGGTTCAGTAACCCGGGATCTGTGACAGCCCCAATAAACGTCATTTGGAAAATACCCTAACAAAACATTCCACTTAGGTCAAGTCTGTGATCTCGCTTGTCTTCTTCCGGCGTTGTCTAACCGTCCCTCATGGCTACCTCAAACTGTCAGCGTTTACTTAAATGTTCAACACAATATAACAGAAAATTGCGTGGGTTTATAGACATTTATAACAAAATAATACTTACAAAATTAAACTCCAGACTCCGTGTAAAATTTCCCAATTAATATAAACCTTTAAATCCTACATTTGTTCTCACAATATGGCTATGTATATGTAACCAAAAATTAATTTTTATAGATTACACCCGTCTGCATGGATTTCGTTTTTTGAAATGAATCAGCGTTTCTCAATCACATTTCCACACCAATTGCAAAATTGAAATCCACTTTACTATACCACGTTAGAATTTTTGCTATTCAAAATTTTATGTTTTGAACATTTTTCGTAATGTACGTACTGTAGTAATATTACTCTGTGTTCATCGTTTGTTAGAAAGGTTCAATAGCTTATAATTTCAACTTTATTACTTAAAATGTGACATTATATAGGTAACTATTATTGTGTTTATATTTTATTATAATTATTAATGTCTAGTAACTATATCTGCCCTAGGGAATGTACAAACATATGTCTTTCCCCTTAATACTGATAATTTCAAAGAGTGGAGGTGCTTCATACGTTCTTCTCAAAGTCTTAGAGCTGTTTCACGAGGTCTGTTCAATAAAGAATGATGACACTTTTTTTGACAACGTACCTTTACTCATCCTCATAATTTTGATGGTGCTTCTCAAAATAGTCTCCCCTGAATGCGATGCACTTGTCCCAGCGTTTCTGTCAGTCTTCAAAGACATGCTGGAAACCATTTTTTGAGAGATCCTTCAAAATCGCCTCCGCAGCCTTCACCACTGCTTCTGATGATGGATAATGTCTCCTACGAAGGCGTTTCTTCAAGTTAGGGAATAGAAAAAAGTCACATAGGGCTAAATCCGGACTATAATGTACTTCACGTTGATTTTTGCAAGATATTCAGCAACAACATTGGCAATATGCGGCCGCGCATTATCGTGCTGCAGCATCCAGCCTGCTTCACGGAAATGTGGTCTTTTACGCCTGATATGGACTTGCAATGTTTTCAGGACATCCCTGTAGTATTTTCCAGTTACTGATGTGTGTGCAGGTACAACATACTGATAAACCATTCCATGAATATCAAAGAATGAGATGGGCATAACTTTTCCAGCAGAAGCAACCACTTTTGCTTTTTTTGGGGTTGATGATGGAGATTTCCACACTGAGCTTTGCTGTTTGCTCTCAGGATCAAAATGATGTAGCAAGTTTCATCAGCAGTGATTACGTTTGAAAGAAACTCCGGATCTTCTTCTAACATCAACTTTAACTGCATGTTACCTCCATTGTAGCGGTAGGCGATACTGAACATGTCTGAACTTGCCTGGTTCTCACAGGCGGGAACCAGGAGTACAACAATGAAACTACTACGGCGTGTTTGTTTCACATTAAGCTAACAGAATATAATAAGATTGAATTTTAGAGCGAAAAATTATGACCGTATAAAAATTATGATCATTCTTTATTGAACAGCCCTCGTACGTCATAACAGTGCCTTTATGTTCTGGTGCAGAGTAGAAGGAAATATGTTTTGAAGGGAAGTAAGTCTTCTCGAATATTTCAAAATTCGCTAAACTATTACTTGTGTTGCCACATGGAAAGATTGTTTTCCGTTATGGTTGACATTAAATATAAGGAAAAGGAATACACTTTAACCTCAAACACTAAGTGACCTCCTGAGAATAAAAATTGACATTCAAAACAAAGGCAATTGCTGTATCATAGCCAACAATTGATGAATATGTAAATAAATTTGGAAAATCCGTGTACAATTTTTCAAGAAGTGCTACAGTGACAATAGAATCTTCTGACAGTGATGACTCACGACTCTTGAACCATTTTAGTCAAGACATACAGATTCCCCTTCACTTATTTGTAGTGATAGTTATTAATCTATTAAGTATATTGACAGCCACATTAAACAACAACAGGATAATCATAATCACCATTGATCCATCGTCTTGGTTATGGCGAGATTCAATGCAACACTGCGATGAACTCGTTCAATTAAATCACCTGACATCGAAACGTGAACAAAATCGAATATTATGTTGTTTTACCTTTGGATCTGTTATCATGATCTGACCTTGTATCACAACACAGCAGGGCTGAAGCCAAACCTGCTATAGAGACATAACAGACTAATTTTAAGTTCAAAAGCCTTTAATATTACAGCTGCACGAACCGAAACTTAATTGTATGTTTTCGTATAGAGTAAGCTTGGAATAGTTAAAAAACAGGTTATAAGGGTTAACACCTAATACAACTAAATGAGAGCTACATTTTAGGGGCTTAAGAAATACTCATTAGCGTGCTAGAACAATGCCAGCACACGTGACCAGAAATGACCTGCAGGAATGGAATGTCTGAGAATCATTAACCACGGACCACATTCCCCTGTGGAGAGGTAAACGGGATGTGATGAAACACGCCGCTTATGGTTCATCAACATCCACTGTTGGATATCGATAGCACTTCACCACAAATACGAGTTTTAAGGCAACCTAGGTCCGCGCGTGCGTATTGCATCATCCAGTTTCCTTGTCTTACCGATTTTGATTATAGAATATGTTTAACGTATTTCCACGACAAATAGAACCTTTATCTTCAAACTTCTGCATATAGTTTGTGAAATGTTATTCATTCTGAAAGAATGTGAACAGTACTCATCCTCATTATCATCATTCCCGCGGTAGCGTAGATGGTAGCGTGTCTGCCTCAGGTTCAAGAGGTCCCGAGTTCGAATCTCGGTCAGGGTGAGTTACCTGGATAAGGTTTTTTCCGTGGTTTTCCCTTATCCTGAAAGACGAATGTCGGATAACTAAGTTCTATGGAACCTGGGCTCATTTGTGCATCATTTCACCCAATTCATTCATCGTCCGATATGACTTAACGTTGTACGTAAATTATTACAACAAAATCATCATCATTCAAGATTTAGACCCCAGGATCCATTCCATCTCCATCAATGTCTCTCCATCCTGCCTCGGTCTTCCTATGTTTCTCTTATCAGTTGGAACGTAGTTGGTTAATATTGTCACCCGATTATCGGAAAGCCCGACCAACGACAGTTGAGAAGGAACCAGAGGTATCCGGGCCACACCCATTCATTTATCTCGGTCACTAACTGAGGGGATGATTAGGGAAGTGTCACTTGTCGCTGGCCGCCTCTTCCCCCTTCCCCTGCCATCTGGAACCTTCGCGGTGATTCACTGAAACGAGAGACTTCGAGAAAACGGCGATATTCCTATAAAAAGGGCTGCAGTGAGTGAATTGAGTCAGTTCTTGGCGAGCTGTGAGGAGCGCCCAGTGAGGGAACGGACTGCGTACGTGCGTCGGAGGAGTTTACGTAATTCCGAGTGCAAGTGGAACTGTAACGGACGAACTGGTAAATCGTAATTGTGTGCATTACGTAATTCTGTGTAATTGGCAAGTGTTCAACTGTAAGTCGATGGAAATAAAGAACATTTTTGAGTGGTGCAATTGGACTTCTCATTTCACGAACCCAGAAAGTCACAATATTCTAGAATATGTACTGCTTGCAGTGGGAGAATAAAGTAGATGTAAACAAAACCACGTGACCGTTGATTACAGCGGGCCTCTTCACAATTTCCATGATGCCTCCGCCGTGTAAATAGTTCCTTGAAAAAGTACTGCTACTAAACTGTGGAGCCTTGAGTTCGTTTGCTAAAGCGAACAAGTGCGTACTAAGCATATTTCAGCTATAAAAAAACATATACTAATAGATTATTAAGTTAGTTTGTAATTAACGTAAATCATGCTGCGCGCGCATATTGAAGAAACTTCGTAAAACGCGGAAAGTTTGTTATTTAGACGAGACGTGAGTTAACGAGGAACACACGACAAGCAAAGTATGGACTGACACCACAGTGAAATAAAAGAACATGCATTTCGATCTGGTTTAAGTACAGGACTTAGAAATCCTACGGGGAGGGGTAAGCATCTTATAGTTTTGTACATAGGAAGTGATGATGGCTTTGTCGAGAGTGGCGTGCTTGTGTTCGTCTCTAAAACAACGAGAGACTATCATAAACAAATGAATGGCGACGTTTTCTAAAGACTCTCCCCATATTACAACCGAATTGTGATGGGCAATGTCCCCTACCACAGTGTGAGGTTAGAACAAGTGACATCATGAAATGGCCACAGAGTAAAAATATAATATTCTACGAGGGTCATGGCAATGGTCAAGTCTCGTGCTAAAGAGTACGAAAAATATGTAATTAGCAGTTAATTTACGTGTATATGTGCTACTTAGCTCGAAAAATGTGCCTTTAGTGTCGAAAATTTATATTAATATTATACTTAACGAAGCGACTAAGCGTTTGGCTTGAACAAATACATGTTTTTGTGTTGAAAATGCATATTCATGTTATTAATACATATTAATATTATACTTAATGAAGGGATTAAGTGTTTGGCTTGAATAAATACGTGTTTTTTGTGTTGAAAATGTATATTCATATTATTAATACATATTAATATTATACTTAACGAAGCGATTAAGCGGTTGGCTTGAATAAATACATGTTTTTGTGTTGAAAATGTATATTCATATTATTAATACATATTAATATTATACTTAACGAAGGGATTAAGCGGTTGGCTTGAATAAATACGTGCTTTTTGTGTTGAAAATGTATATTCATGTTATTAATACATATTAATATTATACTTAACGAAGGGATTAAGCGGTTGGCTTGAATAAATACGTGTTTTTGTGTTGAAAATGTATATTCATGTTATTAATACATATTAATATCATACTTAACGAAGGGATTAAGCGGTTGGCTTGAATAAATACGTGTTTTTGTGTTGAAAATGCATATTCATATTATTAATACATATTAATATTATACTTAACGAAGCGGTGACAGTACTATCATTCCGAACGTACGTGGATGCGGAGTGATACGGTACTTCATTCTCTCCTTGGATATACTATACATCCTCTATACATGTCTATAATTTTCTTTATTCTGTTTAATCCTTTCTTTTAAGTTAAGTATGTTCAATTCTTCTCTTATTTGTTTCGTTTGAATACAGTAATACAGGTGTTTGATTTTTGGGGAATGCCAGTAAGCAAAGTTCTCTACGAGACCTACGCTAGAAAAGTGTGGTGATGGACTCCCATCTCTCTGCCCCCAGACCTGCACAGAATAGTTCTCCATAACTGGTAAATCAAAAAAGATAAGACAAGATGTAGTGGAGTTATTTAAAACGTACAATGTTTTTGCACTATTAACTATATCATACTTCTATTGCTTTGAATTTTCAAACAATTATATTCTGAAGTTATACTCGGTTCTTAAAATATGTGACTAAACCTTCAGCCTACCACAACCATTTATCACAAATAAGAATAACCTTCTATTACAACAGTTTAAGTACAATGTAATATGAATATCTACAATTCGATGTGCTGAAGTTTTTCTCATAAGAAAGAGCAGCCACTGGATTGTTGTTTCCAGATATACCTGGACCTTTCTATCTGTTCCAACCTCAGATCGTGTTTTTTCTGCTTTGTTTCCCCCATATACCTGCCTGTCAGAGTAAACTTTGGAGGAATCTTATCATCTTCTTGTTTTATTTCCTGTACAATAACATTATATCTTCAGGCAAACCACGCTTGAATATAATAACACAAAAATATTATAAAAAGAAAATAGTTTCATTAGTAAAGCTGTTTAATAGAGATGCAAGACAGGGGTGTGACTGTTTTTAGCATATATATATATAGTCAATGTCATAAGGACATGAACTAATCATTTTAAGGTGGAAAAAATACAATTAGATCGATACACAAAACTTATCATAGACGATCTTCATATAATACAAACAATTTAAAATGCCATGTTGGATAAAATATTCGAAGTAAACAAACTAAACATTTCAGTAAATAAAACAAAAGTGATGGCATTTTCAGGAAAACAGCCACTAAGAGCTAAAATAATAGTAAAGATCAAATAATGAAGTAAGTGCAAACTTGTAATTAATTATCTTGGATGTGGATACAGGTTGTTTCAAAAGGACACCGAACGATTATAGCCGTTTCGTAGTTTATAACTTAACTAGTCCGAATTGCGGTGTAGCACTTTCGAAATTCTGTTAGGTATAATTTTATGCAGTATTAAATGTTACATTATTTTGTGATTAGACAGCGCAGGAACCACTGATGTGGGAACCTCAAAGTTATTGGGACGTACCAAGCACGAAAACAAAAACATTACTCCTTGCCCTTTATCAGTGACCCTAGCCTACCTTTCAGGTAATGGGACAAAGGAGAGTCGACTAATAACTCTGACAGTTGAAGGTTGCTCTTCAGTGTAAAACTACACATTCCGTCCTAACAGAGAGGATTTTGCGTGTACTTAGATAGCAAATCCAAGCAATATGGAGCGCTATACGAACGTCGAAATGACGGATATGGTTTTGATGTATGGAAGAGCTGAAGGGAGTTCAACGAACGCACGATTAATTTAGTTTCATTAAAATATTAATTGTAAAAATAGTTACATCAATGATAATATTTATTTGTTTAACTTCAGAGCATTTTGTTATGATCTTAATTGTACAATACTTTCAACCACTTACTGTAAATATCAACAGCTTCCTTTTCAGTTACAAATGCTTTATTTAGTATTATCAAACACGTCAAATAAAATGCTCGTCTCATTGTATAAGCCATTTAGTTTTGGTTAATTTATCTACAATTCTTTGATGTTGTTTTCTGTTTTGTTTATCATTTAATGCTTCCATCCTCAACCTCACTAACATTAACTTCCCTCTAAAAGGTATAAGTTGCATGTGCCCATTAGTTTATTTGCCAACATGGACTGCTATAACGGAATTTTGGAACACGTTAAACACTCATAAGCAATAATTAAGCAACAGCTTCTTTATAGCGGTTTCGTAAGCTATAGAAATTCTTAATAGTAGCAAGTTACTGCAGAGTATACCGGCATGTTTACAAACAGCTACAGCAGCACGCGGAACGACTTGTGACCTATACCTGCAAACTCCGACAGCGTGAGGCACGCTCATTGTTCATGTAACTGCCTAATCCCCACTCATTCTGGAGCATTTTTATGTAGCTCTTTTGGCGGTAAAAACTATCTACGATATGTGTCACACTGAAATTCAGCAACTACTTCTATATGTTCGTTCCATGTCGTTTTGAAACATCCTGTACATAGGGTGTAACTTTATTGGTGTAATATTTGGAGAACGTGAACAAAACATTCAAGAGGTTCATATGTAGATGGGTCTGAAAATGAATTATTTCATAGTTATAACACAAAATGGAAATTTAGAAAAATTGCTCGAAGTGGCTTCCTCTTGGCTCGATGTATGCAGTTCCATGCTCTGGCGTACTCCAATTTGGATACGTTGTCTCAAAATGTCAATATCAAGTATAGAAGTCACATAAACCAAAGACTTCAAATGTTCCCATACGAACAAATCCATGCATCAAAGCAAGAGCAATTTTTGTAACTTTCGATTTTGTGTTGAAACACAGACCCATGTACATATTGTCGTGAACCCGATCGCGAAAAGGCGGCTTGTGCACACAGAGGAACTGATATGCAGCACGGAGATAGCGCGAGGTAAAGGACTTACTGACACAGATAAGTGAGGTAGATGAAACATTCTGGTGACGTCTTGATTCTTTTACGGAACATTCGATTTCTTGTTTGTTCCAGAAATATCTAGAATTATCAACAGAGGTATTTAAGGAAGCTACGACTAGCCAAGGGTCAGTCATAAACAGGAGTAGTAAACAGATGTAATAAGAACGCTGTTTGGTCATCGGCCTTGGTAGATTGTGATTGTTTATCTGACGTAATGCTGCTACGTGAGAATTGAAAAGAGTGCATTTCTACGGAAATGAACATTTTGAATTTCTACAACTGGACTTTTAATTCTACGAACCCACAAAGTCACAATATGAACTTTGTTACTGTTTCGATCACGTCCCTCAAATGTAGGACACCAATAAAAATACACCCTGTATATAATAATGATTAACACAAGTACCAACATATATGTCAAACTATTACATGAACTATAAATCAATTTTATATGGGAGTGAAAGTGGACTTTAACAGAGAAAGATAAAAGTCACGTTAAAGCAGCTGAGATGAAAATTTTGAGAGCAGTTAAGAAAGAAACAACATTAAATAATAAAAAAAATAAGAGAAGATTTAAAGATTCGTGATATAGGATATATCAGCAAATAATAAACAGAAGTGCAAAACAGAATCAGAAAAAATAAGAGCCAGTTGGAGAATTTACTGTTATGCTGGCATGTTGTCATGGTAGCTCAGTGGTTAAAACCAACCGGAAGGAGACCGAGAGATCCGTGATTCAAATAACGGCTATGGCATTGAATTTTTCAGCCCGACTCTACCTTTCCAATTCGAACTAGTTTGCTCCAAATAATGTACTATTCTTTTAGGACTGTAACCTATTCAAAACCCAAATGAATTCGAACATAAATGAAATTTAACCCTGTACGTCATTTATTAGTATCTCGTTGCACAAATATAAAGCAAATAATTCAAACAGGCAGTAATAGGTCGACAGTTTTATTCCAGTAAGCAATGCGCCCGTGCTGTTTATACGGACTACTTCAACCTTTGTGTTGTTATTCTTTTAAAAGACTGCCTCTAGTAAAATAATGGCAGCTCTGAAGACTGTATCACTGCGTCACTTACAAGCTTCCGTCGCGTCATGAAAAAAGAGAATGGCGTGGGTGCAATCTCCTCAACAACAGAACTCATCTCCAGTATAGCAGAGTCCCAGAGGCGAGATTTTTGAGACGATAATGCGACTCTAATAGAAATGTTCACAAAGGACTGCAAGCATTATTTTTATTGTGACAACTACTCGCTGAGAGACATCACAACAAACTGAAACAACGTTTTAACGATCTCCAAGACAACGAGGTGCATTTCTGACTTGAAATACATACACCTATTCACATTTAAGACAATTGCATTTACTTTGGCATATACATAGTCCATTTTATAATTAGACTGACAACACAGCCAGCTCTTATCAATTCATTTACTTTAATTACTAAACTCAGATATGAATCGATTCCTAGTGGATGGAAGCAGATTAGCGACCTGATGCTAGCGTGTCTGCCTCATGTTCTAGAGGACTCTATGTACGAGATCTTCTCGGGAAACAAGCCAAGTGAAAAGACGATTAGAAGTCGATGTTTCCGGAGCTACAACTCTCCCCTCATCAGGATACTTTAATAAATGTTATAATCACAAAACGTATAACTGGATATAACACAAATATCAACAAAGACAAAACACTATCAATTCAAAAGACTTTTCAGTAAATTAAATGAAAGGTCAGCAGATGGCGTGAGTATAGATAATTAATTGTGTCAAAGAAACCTAACTGCTTAACTTGATTATCAAGCTGTATAGATCTGTGCCTCTTAAGTCTACGGATTTCCATTTTAAAGCCGGTTTCCAAGAGGAACTGTGAAATCCAGCATCACGATTAAGCATGCTCCTCTCGGAGGAAATGACCAAAGCCTCCTTAATTCTCCGCTCCCAGTAACTGTTCTGTCGTCTCCCGAAAGTTGGCTCTATGGTCGTTATCAAATTAATGCTCTGCCGGTCCAGACTGCGAGCGCTGCGGACCGCGAACACCTGTGGTACCTCTGACGTTACGAGAGGAACTTCGAGCCGAACATTCGAGCCCCTTCCTGAATGGGAGTTGTTCGGATTGGGTTGGACTCGTGGGGGCAGTGTGTTCCCGTTACCCGCGGGAGATCGGGTACCTCTGTCCAGGCTTTGGCCGCCCGGAGGTAGAGGGTTGCCTAATAAGTCCCGGGTACTAACCTACATAGCTAGTAGAAGGTGTGCTAGATCACCAGGCGGCCCTACCGAGGTTATTCGGTAGTCTTCCCTGCGGGGTTAACGCGCGTAAGTGACGTATCCACTTCCATCCCGTCTTGACGATGTCGATGGGGAGCTTTTTAGACTCAAGGTATTGTCCCAAGGAAAGACCCGGAGTTTTCACGCTCCCGAGATGATAGAGGCCGGAGTCTTCGGAGCTTCGGGTAGACCTCGCGTCAAAATTTGCCGTCCAGACTTCTCAGTTTGCATTAAACGAATGCTCCGTTCATGTTCGTTTATTTTCGTAGCGATGGTTCTTCCGGTTTGTCCTATATACAGTGACCATAGAGCCAGCTTTAAGGAGACGACCATCTTGGCAAAATGCAACAGTTACTGAGAGCGGAGAGTTAAGGATTCTTTGCCCATTTACTCCAAAAGGAGCACGCTTAATCATGATGCTGGATTTCAGTGCACCTGCTCTTGGAAACCGGCTTTAAAAATGGAAATCCGTCGGCTTAAGGAGCACAAATCTATACAGCCTGATAATCAAGTTAAGTAGTTACATTTATTTAGCCAAATTAATTTTCTATACTCACGCCATCTCCTGACCATATATGAAACTCAGTAACCACAGGTAAACACCCGATTCTACCCCAGCGTGTGGAAGGAGACGATTACAACTTCCCCTTTCCTGCTTTAATTGAGCACCCCAGATATAGGCATTGTACGGGAGGGACTGTTTACCCCTGACGGGCAGCGATCTATGCATGGCACACGTAAGGAGCACCGCTTCAGTTCTGGACGTTGCAGTTCTACTCCACAGTAATTGTTTACATATAGTAGACATTATACCATCAAATTTTCAGGTGCGTAGCGTGTGATTACAGTGATAGTTCCCTTGTAAGCTCTTTGTACCCTGGACTTTATTAGTATATAATTTCATTAATCGTCCGATATGACAACCTTAGATGACGTTAATTAAAAAAACTCCACTCCAGTCAATGAAGGAAGCGACAGCTGACCTTGGACCACCTCTAACCCTACATTACTCACATTCCTGCCGAAACACAGCTTTCTCATCACACTGACGTGACTGACCTGGATGGCATTTTAACTTCAATTCAATTTCCAATTCAATGTAACCCGATTCCATAGCTGATAGGTTGACACGATTTTGTTGTTAACCTCCGCTGCGATTTCTCTTCAAATGTGGCCTACATGCCTTTTATAGAAGTTTTTATCCTCTCGCACCTGTTGCCAAAGGTCACACATGTATTATACTTGGCATTTCCAAACCTTGCTTAATCAAAACGAAACTGAAACAATACGTGCCAAAACGAAACACTAGTCACAACATCCTAAACATACTATAATGTACTTTCATATATTTCTGGAATTATTAAATAAAAATGCTTTCATTGCAGATATTATACCTATATGAGGTGCTCAAGCTGCATTATTTTTGTTTACTGGACCCGAAAACGCTTCCCTTAGAGTTCCGAGATTGGAAGGGTGCATCTGGTGGGGGAGTGTTCTTGTGCCATACTCCGGTTTCCTGTTTCCGTTGAGGGCAGGTGTCCCAACAACAGGGGTCTCCAGGTAAACCACTTTCTTCCACTGTGTGGTTCCAGGGTAAACACGACGTGCGGCTGTCCACAAGAATGTTCGGGACAAAAACTACCACACGGGTCATGTCTAGATGAGCTTAAGGGCTTGAGCATTAATGCTAATTCATATTCATTGTTAACATTTTAGGATTGTACAATATTGTAACTATATCTGTATTTTTGCCGTAGTTATCTCAAGATAATTCAATCAGGATTATAGAAACTTATCCGGTATTCTCAAAAAGCTCAGCGATATGTTTTCTTTGGAATACTAATACTTTAAATATATGGTACTTTAATAACAAAAATCTTAAGATGAAATTAAAAGCACTGTCACCTTATTACCTCAGATAGTATTTAATATACGGACTCAAACTTTCAGGATAAGAGAAAACCTCCAACGTTAAGTCATATCGGACGATGAATAAAATGATGTTCAAATGAGTACAGGGTACATAGAGCTTAGAATTACCAGACATTCATCTTTCAGGATAAGAGGAAACCTCCAACGTTAAGTCATATCGGACGATGAATGAAATGATGTTCAAATGAGTACAGGGTACATAGAGCTTAGAGTTCGCAGACATTCATCTTTCAGGATAAGAGAAAACCTCCAACGTTAAGTCATATCGGACGATGAATGAAATGATGTTCAAATAAGTACAGGGTACATAGAGCTTAGAGTTACCAGACATTCATCTTTCAGGATAAGAGAAAACATCCAACGTTAAGTCATATCGCACGATGAATGAAATGATGTTCAAATGAGTACAGGGTACATAGAGCTTAGAGTTACTAGACATTTATCTTTCAGGATAAGAGAAAACCTCCAACGTTAAGTCATATCGGACGATGAATGAAATGATGTTCAAATGAGTACAGGGTACATAGAGCTTAGAGTTACTAGACATTTATCTTTCAGGATAAGAGAAAACCTCCAACGTTAAGTCATATCGGACGATGAATGAAATGATGTTCAAATGAGTACAGGGTACATAGAGCTTAGAGTTACTAGACATTTATCTTTCAGGATAAGAGAAAACCTCCAACGTGAAGTCATACCGGACGATGAATGAAATGATGTTCAAATGAGTACAGGGTACATAGAGCTTAGAGTTACCAGACATTCATCTTTCAGAATAAGAGAAAACCTCCAACGTTAAGTCATATCGGACGATGAATGAAATGATGTTCAAATGAGTACAGGGTACATAGAGCTTAGAGTTACTAGACATTTATCTTTCAGGATAAGAGAAAACCTCCAACGTTAAGTCATACCGGACGATGAATGAAATGATGTTCAAATGAGTATAGGGTACATAGAGCTTAGAGTTACCAGACATTCATCTTTCAGGATAAGAGAAAACCTCCAACGTTAAGTCATATCGGACGATGAATGAAATGATGTTCAAATGAGTACAGGGTACATAGAGCTTAGAGTTACTAGACATTTATCTTTCAGGATAAGAGAAAACCTCCAACGTTAAGTCATACCGGACGATGAATGAAATGATGTTCAAATGAGTACAGGGTACATAGAGCTTAGAGTTACCAGACATTCATCTTTCAGGATAAGAGAAAACCTCCAACGTTAAGTCATATCGGACGATGAATGAAATGATGTTCAAATGAGTACAGGGTACATAGAGCTTAGAGTTACCAGACATTCATCTTTCAGGATAAGAGAAAACCTCCAACGTTAAGTCATATCGGACGATGAATGAAATGATGTTCAAATAAGTACAGGGTACATAGAGCTTAGAGCTACCAGACATTCATCTTTCAGGATAAGAGAAAACCTCCAACGTTAAGTCATATCGGACGATAAATGAAATGATGTTCAAATGAGTACAGGGTACATAGAGCTTAGAGTTACTAGACATTTATCTTTCAGGATACGGGATAACTCATTGAGGACCTCTTGAAAGTGACGCAGACACGCTTTTTGCTGTGAACACCTAGTTGCGATGTTATTCTAATTATCAAATGGACTATACATTTTGAGCATAACGCAACCACAGTCGCCGTCGTCATATCCTTCCGGAAACACGGCCTTTGAGTTTTCCTCATTACACAAAGTTATGCAATGTACATTAATGACGAACATGTCCAGTTCTGCAGCAAAGGCATTATCAGGAAAAAATTAATATAAAAATTGTAAGTGTATAAACGTAGTAGCTCAGGAAGTTATTCTCTAGATATTGTCTTAAAAACCTCGCATAAAAATATTGCATCTTTGTAGACAAAACATTTTAATTAAAATTGTGTCTGTCACTTTTAGAAAAACGAAAATTAAAGGATCTTTAAGAAAAGGAAAGTTTGGTTGGCGACTGTTTTTAAAATGTCTTGACGCATCTTTGGGCACACACTCAAAATCGATAAGCCTGGAAAATTATTTTTTTTATTGTCAGTTCAGCATCTTTCAAAATTGCTCATTTCAAACTACTCTTTACTTGGACTTTGTTATTGTAAATGTTGATTTTCTGGAAGAACGCTGTAATATTTTCATTAAAATCCAGTATGTTAAAGAACTTCCTCACAAATTAAGTAAATTGTAAACTGTAAGAGACAAACTACTGCACAAAAAACAACCTACATCCTACAATGGTCATATCGGCGGCCGTTCGCCTTTGGACATACTGAAGGTGTTAACTCGTTATCTTTGGTTTTTAATCATTAGATCACACTCTCATTCATACTTCCAGACTCTGGGGAAGATGGGCAATTATCTTGGTCGGAGAAAAATCCCCACACCACCGCCATGAATCGAACCCGGGACCCCTAGCACGGCAGGCAGGTGCTCTACCCACTGAGCTACGGGGCCAGCCTTGTCATTCTTATGTGGGGTGGAATTACCCATTTTCGAGATAATTTCTTGTTTCTGGTTTTAGCTTTCCAATATACATAATTTTCTCAATTGAAAACGACATTTGTTCCGCCCTCTCTTGCTCATGTTAACAAAACCGAATTTTAAAGACATCACATAGGACCAGCTATTAAAATGACTCGTTTAAGCTAGCTTCTATGAGAATACTTTTGTCGAACAATCGGTAGAGAAAGTCAAAATAAAGCCGGCCTCGGTAGCGTAGATGGTAGCGGGTCTGCCTCACGTTCAAGAGGTCCCGAGTTCGAATCTCGGTCAGGGTGAGTTGCCTGGATAAGGTTTTTTCCGGGTTTTCCCTTATTCTGAAAGACGAATGTCGGGTAACTAAGCTCCATGGACCCTGGGGTTATTTGAGCATCATTTCACCCATTCCATTCATCTTCCGATATGACAAAGTTGGAGGACGTAAATTACAAACAAATAAGTCATAAGAATCTAAAATAACGTTTTCTTTGATTATATCACATACAATATACAAATTCTCCGTGAAAAGTTTGCTATATAAGGAGTGAAGTATGTGGAGGCAGCACCTTCCCCAAAATTGTATTCATTTCTGAATACACAGTTCAGTCTACTCGTATTAGGTTTTTTATAATCTTCTGATACAGTTACTCCGCCAGAAGTTTTCAGGACAGGACACGCCACGTGGCTCTGTCGTCCTACGTGTGATGGTATTAACTCGTATAAGTATGTGGGTTTTGGAGTTTGGTACATTAGATCACACAGCTTCCAGCTATGTGGAGGACAACCTTAGAGGAAAATTCCCACTCCCCAGCCTGAAACCGAACCCAGGACACATAGTCGAGTCCTGGAATATTTCGTCCGTTTTCCTTAGGCCATTGCTACTCCGATATAAACGTGCTTCCCGCTTCATCGAGTTATCTCTGTAAGTTATAAATACAGCAGTACTACGAACGCAGATCTGCTCCAAGTGGGTTGGGAGATGCACGTTCTGGGTCAATCGTGTATAGAGGTCGCCTTCCTCAGTTGCCAACAATGCGACTTAGGCCACTTGTACGACTGTATGGGCCCAAGATCGCCTTTAAATACAAATTAGCAGCACCACAGGTAGCCGACTACGTTAACTGGATACCAAATACTGCAAGTAAAGACACAATATGTATACCATCTTTGGAACATAGTAATATGGAACCAATAATGAATTTATCTCTTTTTTCTTTTATCTATAAAATAAATCAATGAACCTCACAACATATTTCTGGTGTACGTTTTATATTGAATGTTTGAGCGCCCCTACTTAATATAAATCCCATTCTATAATAATAATAATAATAATAATAATAATAATAATAATAATAATAATAATAATAATAATAATAATAATAATAATAATAATAATAATAATAATAATAATAATAATAATAATAATAATAATAATAATAATAATAATAATAATAATAATAATAATAATAATAATAATAATAATAATAATAATAATAATAATAATAATAATAATAATAATAATAATAATAATAATAATAATAATAATAATAATAATAATAATAATAATAATAATAATAATAATAATAATAATAATAATAATAATAATAATAATAATAATAATAATAATAATAATAATAATACAACTTAGTAGCTAGCTCTCTGACACTACACGTTAACTTCTAAACTTCAAATGAGAAATTAATTGCATTTGCCTCTCTATTCTTCATGTAACTGTTCTACAGTGATTTAAGACATTATCATGATAAATCGTTCCTTTCTAACGTCAAGTAGTGATGCGTAGTATGCGCCTGTAATGGTTTTTCCTTTTTGAAGATAATCGATTAAAATAACTCCATAACTATCTCAGAAAACAGTCGCCATTACTTTCCCAGCCGAAAAAAAAACAGTTTTTGCTTTTTTTGGAGCCGGTTCCCCCTTTGCAGTCAACTGTTTGGGCTGTATTTTTGTTTCGGGCGTATAATGGTATATCCAAGTTTCATCTACAGTAATTAATCGTCGCCAAAACTCGGATTTATTGCGCCTAAACTGCGCCAACAGAGCGTTGGACATGTTCATTCGAACACGTTTTTGGTGTAACGTGAGCAAACGTGTCACTCAACGCGCGGACAGCTTTCTCATGTCTAAATGTTGATTTAATATGTGACAAACACGTTCTTTTGACATGTTCATAGCCTGTACTATCTCTCCCACTTTAATTCGGCGGTCGTCTAGCATAATTTGATGAACTAAGACGATGTTTTCGTCGGTAGTTGTTTTTCGACGCCCCTAACGTTCATCGTCTCCCAAGCTCTTACGGCTATGTTTAAATTCAACTGCCCAAAATTTCACTGTGGTAAATGATGGTACAGAGTCCCCATACACAGAATACAACTCATCTTTGATTTGCGTAGGCGTATTGCCTTTCAAAAACAAATAATTAATGACAGCTCGATATTCTATTTTGTCCATTTTCATAAAAACACTGACATCAACTCACTCAAACGACTGTTACACAAAAACTTAGGGTTCAAAATGGCTGTAACTTTCGTAACTGTCAACAGATGCCATCTTCATGTTGTAATGCCACCTATGTAAGTGGCAGTGTAATAAGGAACTATTTCCGCAGTTTCTCTCGCTATAAAAGTTGTGCTACGACGTAATATTGACATCGGTGCACACTTCAAGACCGGGTCGGGTAGAGTAGAGTATGAAAGAGCTCTGTTTGAAAGGAATCCCGTGCATTAATATAAACAGTGTTTTTATGGACTGAAGTAGTCGTGCAGAGAAACAACAATGGTCCAAGTGTTCCCACATTAAATTGCAAGTTTATTTCGTGCTGGTCTACTTTCGCTGGTTGTAGAGAAAGGGAGCCCAGGTGCCTGCCTGCCTTCCTGCCCAACTTCTGCTCCATCTGCTGCCGTCAAGGTTACTCATCTCCCCAGGAAAGGGAAATTCTTTTGGTCCGGCTCGAGCTCTATAATCTTGTTAATTACGGTCTTTAAGCGTTCCTGTATAGCACAAAATGATGCCCACCGATACTTGTTCAATACCATTACTGGCAAGGGGTCCTCATCTCACCACACTGAGTTCAATGTTCACAAAGATTTGAAGAAAATAACCAAACCTTACATGGAAAAGTGCTTGAGTTATTTTCAAACAGGGAAACACCGCATTTACTTGAAGCAGGGAGAGGATATCCGAATGTATAAAGACACGACAATCAGTACACATGTTGCAAATGGAGCATATAGTAAACGGTACACACAAATCAAGAATGTAATTTATCTCCTACATTGTTTTCAATTTTAATAAATGATTTAACTAACAAATGGATGTTTAAAGTTAGAGATGGGTAATCGATACTTGCGATACCTCTAACACCGCGATACTTTAATGGTATCGACTTCAGAAAATTCCATCGATAATTTTTCGATACTTCAGTAATGATTCTGCAATTTTTATTTTATTTTAAAATCACAAAATATTACTGTCGCAAGTAGAACATTACAAAGCCCGAGAAATTGTCAGGAATGTGGTAGCTGTATACAAGAAAATAATCGTGTGTCAACTGTCAGTTAACAGTTCACTACATATCTCAGCTCCTCTTTCTAGTGTACTGCATTACTGCAAAACAAATTCAGCATTTACACAACTAAAACAATATTTGTGTATTCCACGTACAACAGTTTTCTCTGAAAGACTATTTAGTACAGCAGGACTCATATGTGACAGAAAAAGAAGTAGACTTGACCCCGAAACAGTGAAAATGCTAGTATTTTTGTACAAAAACTTATAAAAGTGGACTGTTTTGCTCGTATTTTTCCCGGTAAACCATTCGGAGTTGTCATATACAAATGAGACAACTACAGTGCGATCCATATAAACCTGAACCAATTCAATAGGCCATAACTTTTGAACCAATAATAGGACACACGTACAACTTTGGGAGAATATAATACACAATTGGGAGATTACATTACACTATTTACATCTCAGAGAAAATGTTGGAAGTGTCCTCCACCAGCATCAATACATGTTTGTACTCGTCTCACCATATCCTGTCAAGTTTTACGGAGAGTATCCTCGCCAATGTTACTTATTTCAGTTCGAATGGATTCCTTGAGAACATCAATTGTCCACGGCCTATTCTTGTACACTCTATTTTTTAGATACCTCCACAAGAAAAAATCCGGTGAGGTTAAGTCAGGAGATCTGGGAAGCCACAGACCTTTTGAGATTATTCGATTATCAAAGAAACTGGTTACAAGTTCCATGGTGTCATTAGATGTATGGCACGTTGCTCCATCTTGCTGGAAATAACTTTCTCTCAATTCGATATCATCCAGCTGCTCCACAACTGTCTTGAAGATACCCATATACACTTCAGTGTCTACAGTCATATAAAAGAAAATGGGTCCGACGATCCATAGATGCTGGTGGAGGATACAAAAGAAGATTGAAAAGTTTAAATATAAAAAAAAACTGTTAATGGTATTTCTGGACGGAAACCAGGAGATCCGTGGTTCAAATCCCGGCCATAGCATTGAATTTTTCATGTTGACTATCTATCAGAAACCTTAGCCTATATACGGCTAATGTGGAGAAATGATTAATTTCTATCAATTAACTAAAATAGTAAGAGTTAAATGATGAAGCCTGGGACTCAAGTACTTACAATAGTAAGTCGCCACAAACGGTGTATCTCGGATGTAAGAGCCCCTAGTGGTTTACCGGGGAAATATACGAGTCAAATGGAGAATTTATATCATGACGGCAAGTTGGCCATGGTAGCTCAAAGGTTAAGAGCGACTGGACGGAAGCCAGGAGATCCATGGTTCAAACCCCGGCCATGGCATTGAATTTTTCATGTTGACTATCAAAAACCTTATCCTATATACGACTAATGTGGAGAAATGTTTAATTTCCATCAATTAATTAAATAATATTTCTACTCTTAAAAAATAAAAGATGATTAAATTTTAAAAAAATTTACTTACCATCCTTGGGTTAATAACATTTTCAATTTTTTTAAAGAATTTGGTATAAATTTATTTCCTCAAAATAAATATAGTATTAAAATTTATTACAATTTTCTAAAAAAGATAAAATTCCAAATAATAAAAAAAACTGGCATTTATCAATTTAATTGTTTAGATTGTGATCAGGTTTATATTGGAAAGACAAAATGTAATTTGGAAACAAGAAATAAAGAACATTTTCGTAACATTAAGTATAAACAAATTGATAAATCGGCAGTAGCAGATCATGTTTGGTCATTTAACCGTGAAATTAATCCCGAAGTTAAATTATTAAAACAATTAACTGTTCCCATAGAGTTAATAGTGTGGGAGAAATATTTATTTTAAAAAGTAAACATCACGTAATGAATTTTGAAATACCGGCAATTGATTCTGTTTTCGATCTTTTCTAAAGAAGAAAGAATTATGAACTTCTTAAGTGGAGACTCTTTTACAAATATTTTTATTTGTGTAATATTTGTTGCTTCACTGTGACTAGCTTCATTTTCTGTGTGGTCCCAGTTGTGTATTATATTCTCCCAAAGTTGTGCGTGTCTCCTATTATTGGTCCAAAAGTTATAGTTTATTGAAATGGTTCAGGTTTAACACTGTACCTTAATGTTAACTTAACAACTCTTAAGTACTTTAAGTCCCGGGCTTTATAGTCCAATCACTATGCGAGTCGTGCTGGCACGTTGGCCATGGTAGCTCAATGGTTAAGAGCAACCGGAAGGAGACTGGGAGATCCATGGTTCAAATTGCGGCTATGGCATTGAATTTTTCAGTCTAACTCTACGTTTTCAAACTTTGGCTTGCACACGACTATTGTACAGTCGAATTATCTTGAGGTGGCAGCTGAGTAAAGATGTATACTAAATGAATTAGTCTATTACCACACCTGGAAGCAGACTGAGGAGCAGTTCTACATGTAGAGTAGTTAATGCATGCAGCATCAATGGCTCCACATGTAGAAATTATTCTCACTCTCCTTCCAGGTGTGGTAATGGACTAATTCATTTAGTGTGAATCTTAACTCAGCTGCTACCTCAAGATAATTGTACTATATAAGAATAATTAATTTCCACGTTGAAAGAATATGACCAGAGAGGATTCCAAGTAAAACATTTTAGTATAGGCCGAAAGGAAGAAGACATCCAGGAAGACCAAGTAAACGATGGTTAAATATACTTTGAAGCCGGAGCCCTTGAAATGCACAAGGAAACAGTTCAGAACTAGCCATTACAAGTGATAGAGTCACATGTGAAATGAACCCTATGTCAGTCCTGTCCGATAAATGACATGTAATAGCAGTTCCAACAAAGAAACATAGAGGGACGAAATTCCGCTTCGCTCAATGCAGCATTTGGCGAGGACTGGGTTCTCTGGACACCTCAAGTTGTGTTTCCGAAATTGACTCAACAGGTGCACGCGAGTAGAAGTTGAAGACTTTAGGGAGTGACAGCTGTGCAAGAAGCTTGGCTTGGTTTGGTTATGTCAGTTCCCAGGACGCTAGACAAAAACAAAGGCGTATCGTTCAATACTCAACACGAATCTATATTTGAACGTTTTGAAATATACAGAGCAAGTAGAACTAGTGATATTTTGTGCGAAATATACGTTTAGACTTTCTAAATCAAGCAGGCATTTTTAGAACATAAATATGTCTGCTCAAAACTCAACATTTGCTTAAATATCGTGACTTTATGGGTTCGTAGAATTAAAAGGCCAGTTTGCAAACATACCAAAATACTCTTTATTTCTGTAGAAACACACTTTGTAGCAGAACTACGTCACATACACAAATACAATCTTCAAGGTAGTCGACCACAGCCAAAGAGTTCACTTTCAAAACACAGCTGCACGCGCACGATTCTCAAGTTCTGATTACACTGACTCAACTGGCGATTCGCGGCTTCTTTTATAACTCCCTCATTGTCCTAGAAATTTGTGGAACCTACGCCAGCTTTCTATGAGGAACTCAGGACTGCTTCAACCAAGATCCAGTCCGAACTTCACAACACAAACGACCGCCTGGCTGCCCTGGAGACGCAACTCGCCTCCGAAGCCACGACCATCCAGCCGACCGCCATGGACACAGCACAAGACACCGCAGAGATCATCACACAGCTCGAGGAGACCATTATAGAGGCGACAGCAAAGAGCCTCCACACCTTTCTGACCTACTTCACATCCGAACTCACAAAATTCTCCACCCGCCTTGATCGAATGGGGGATGTTATCAACAAACTTTCAGAAGCAGAACACAAGTACCATAACCTAGAGCCATTCATCAAGCAAACTCACCAGTCTGCCACCATGGACATCCCATCTTCACTCCAGACCTTAGCCAACGGACTGGACAACAGCAAGATCGACCTGCACAGGATCGTTCGGACACTCCAAGCCCACCACGACTCATACGACCACAAGCACACCATCGGCAAACAAATTAGAGCTATAAATTTAACAGTTAACCCATACTTGGGCCATCTACGCCGACTGAACACTTAGTACCGTCCACCCTGACTCCCCAGTTTGGCTTCCAGGGCGCAAGCCATGCCTGCCATCCTGGCCTTACACTTTACGCCAGGCAGCAAGATAGTTGCTGCTCGAAATAAACGAGAATTTCCAGAGTGCTTATAGCGGGATCTGCTCAAACCTACCCACACTTTCCCTCACCTAACCCCGCTTCCACATAAGAAGCGATGATCCTTGTTTTTGTTTCAATAAAGCTTAAAAAAAAAAAAAAAAAAAAAAAAAAAAAAAAAAAAAAAAAAAAAAAAAAAAAAGTTCTCTAACAATCAAGATGGCGAAACCTTCCAGTCATCTTATCTTTATGTTTCGGCAAGCTTTTTATCTCCACGCTGCATTATCTGTCTCTTTGTACGCGCCGGCCACGCCAGTTGCAACAATGTCAAAATTTCATATTTAACTTTAAGCCCTTTCAGGAATGCGACCTACAGATCTTAATTTTCTTAAAAATAGCTTAAACGAGTTTAAAATATTACCGATATGCAAACGATAAATATGATGTATATGTTGAATTTTCTGCAAATAGCCTCTAAAGTCCTCTTTATTGCTATTAATGTTGTGTAATGTTGTATAAATAAAATACATTAAGAGAGATACAAAAAACCGTACATGACAGGCGTATTGTCCTTCAGTGACCAGCGTTTGTTATCTTGATTATTAGAATTTCTTTTATTTACGTCCTTTTAACTTTTTTAAGTCATGTCGGAAGATGAATGGAATGGGTGAAATGATGCTAAAGTGAGTCCAGGGTCCATGTAGCTTAGAATTAGCCGACATTCGTCTTTCAGGATAAAGGAAACCCCCGGAAAAGCTTATCCAGGTAACTTACGCTAACCGAGATTCGAACTCGGCACCTCTTGAACGTGAGGCAGACACGCTACCATCTAAGCCACCAAGGCGGGCAAGAAAAATAAAATATTAGTAACTTGGTGTACAGTAAGCAACGAAACAAATGGGGAAGTGTGTCTGACATGAAAAGTTAATTAATTTTATTATATACAAAACGGGTGCATAATAAATATAACCTTAATGATTATAAATACATTAAATATGTACCCACGTAATTATTTATTGTAATATTTTTCAAAATTTGGACAGGAGGCTAAACAACCATATCTTCTACAATTTTCATAAGGGGAAAAGGACAGAAAATAAAAAATATACTAACTATATTTTTGTTATTAAATGACTACTGCAATTATATGAAGTGCACGATAGTATAATTAATTGGCCAGTGTGATCAATCTGTACAGCGAGAATAATTTCTAAAAATAATTTCTAATTTCTAAATGCGAGGTGGGTCCCGGCTGATCTCCTGGCCCAGTTCGGGTGGGACATCCTCACCCATCCCCCCTACAGTCCAGACTTAGCACCTAGTGATTATCATCTGTTTCCTGAATTGAAGTCACACCTGGGTGGCACACATTTCCAGACCTACGATGAGGTTGAGCGCTACCTGAGCAACTTGGCGGGAGAGTGCTATGACAGGGGTATACAAAAATTGCCACAGCGCATGCCAAAGTGCATCGATCGCAATGGTGATTACGTTGAAAAATAGCTGTAAGTTCCGCCTTTCCATCAATTGACAATAAACATGTAATCTATGTTAATTAAAATTGGAGGCCTTATTTTACAGACAGGCCTCGTAGATTACATCATACGACGTAAAAATTAATTTCGTTAAAATGAAAATTCTATAAATTAGCAAATCCTTTAAAATACAAAGAGAATACAATCTTCAAGAAGATTGTTTCAAAATGAACAGAGGAACTTCCTTGTTAAGACAAGATTTTGTGAAGATATGACAATCCATAAAGACTGCTTTTACGAGCTGCTTCTTTCTTTGTTTTGTTAACAATTCCTTTCGCGTAGCATTACAAAACGGAGAAACAAGTCTTTCAAGTTTTCCACTGCTTTTTATTTAATGACTGTCTGGAAGCAAGCTTTCTCAACAAATACAAATCGATACGTGCAATACACTTTGTACCACGATATAATGCCCTGAATATTTCGGTTTTCACTATCATTTCACATCTTATCGTCGTCTCTAAGGCTTTTATATCCAATCTGTCTAATGAATACTACAGTTGAGAAATATCTGCCAACTCCCTTGTGAATAAACAACGGTCTGTGAACATATAAGAAATATTGCTTTCCTTTCAAGATATTTCTGTGAATAGTATAATTAAAAATCTAATATTAATGTTATCATATTACACTTTCCAGTCACTATCTTTTACTTTTGATGATATAACACAGTGAAGTGCTAGCCAAAATCGTTCGTACAGCCAGGTGGAACATCTGAATGGTTGCCCAACTTCTAAAGCAACTAGAATATTGCAACACTTAAACCAATAAATAATACATCAGAAGTAGTTGTTAACAAGAGTTATTTTAAATAAATTGTCTATAATCTATGCCGTAGGTATTCTCTAGCTTTTAAGGTTTACCAGTGCTATAAAACTGTACAAAACAAATTCACAACGAAACGGACCTAAAGGCTATTCGCACGCAAACATATACTTTTTTTTTTTTTTAAATTTGCCCTCAAACACTTAAAATATTGAACCATGAATGAATGATATAAAAGTGAGTACAGGGTACATAGAGCTTAGAGTTACCAGACATTCATCTTTCAGGATAAGAGAAAACCTCCAACGTTAAGTCATACCGGACGATGAATGAAATGATGTTCAAATGAGTACAGAGTACATAGAGCTTAGAGTTACCAGACATTCATCTTTCAGGATAAGAGAAAACCTCCAACGTTAAGTCATACCGGACGATGAATGAAATGATGTTCAAATGAGTACAGAGTACATAGAGCTTAGAGTTACCAGACATTCATCTTTCAGGATAAGAGAAAACCTCCAACGTTAAGTCATATCGGACGATCAATGAAATGATGTTCAAATGAGTACAGGGTACATAGAGCTTAGAGTTACCAGACATTCATATTTCAGGATAAGAGAAAACCTCCAACGTTAAGTCATATCGGACGATGAATGAAATGATGTACAAATGAGTACAGGGTACATAGAGCTTAGAGTTATCAGACATTCATCTTTCAGGATAAGAGAAAACCTCCAACGTTAAGTCATATCGGACGATGAATGAAATGATGTTCAAATGAGTACAGGGTACATAGAGCTTAGAGTTAGCAGACATTCATCTTTCAGGATAAGAGAAAACCTCCAACGTTAAGTCATATCGGACGATGAATGAAGTGATGTTCAAATAAGTACAGGGTACATAGAGCTTAGAGTTACCAGACATTCATCTTTCAGGATAAGAGAAAACCTCCAACGTTAAGTCATATCGGACGATGAATGAAATGATGTACAAATGAGTACAGGGTACATAGATCTTAGAGTTACCAGACATTCATCTTTCAGGATAAGAGAAAACCTCCAACGTTAAGTCATATCGGACGATGAATGAAATGATGTTCAAATAAGTACACGGTACATAGAGCTTAGAGTTACCAGACATTCATCTTTCAGGATAAGAGAAAACCTCCAACGTTAAGTCATATCGGACGATGAATGAAATGATGTTCAAATAAGTACACGGTACATAGAGCTTAGAGTTACCAGACATTTATCTTTCAGGATAAGAGAAAACCTCCAACGTTAAGTCATATCGGACGATGAATGAAATGATGTTCAAATGAGTACAGGGTACATAGAGCTTACAGTTACTAGACATTCATCTTTCAGGATAAGAGAAAACCTCCAACGTTAAGTCATATCGGACGATGAATGAAATGATGTTCAAATAAGTACACGGTACATAGAGCTTAGAGTTACCAGACATTCATCTTTCAGGATAAGAGAAAACCTCCAACGTTAAGTCATATCGGACGATGAATGAAATGATGTACAAATAAGTACACGGTACATAGAGCTTAGAGTTACCAGACATTCATCTTTCAGGATAAGAGAAAACCTCCAACGTTAAGTCATATCGGACGATGAATGAAATGATGTTCAAATGAGTACAGGGTGCATAGAGCTTAGAGTTACCAGACATTCATCTTTCAGGATAAGAGAAAACCTCCAACGTTAAGTCATATCGGACGATGAATGAAATGATGTTCAAATGAGTACAGGGTACATAGAGCTCAGAGTTACCAGACATTCATCTTTCAGGATAAGAGAAAGCCTCCAACGTTAGGTCATATCGGACGATGAATGAAATGATGTTCAAATGAGTACAGGGTACATAGAGCTTAGAGTTCCCATACATTCATCTTTCAGGATAAGAGAAAACCTCCAACGTTAAGTCATATCGGACGATGAATGAAATGATGTTCAAATGAGTACAGGGTACATAGAGCTCAGAGTTACCAGACATTCATCTTTCAGGATAAGAGAAAGCCTCCAACGTTAGGTCATATCGGACGATGAATGAAATGATGCTCAAATGAGTACAGGGTACATAGAGCTCAGAGTTACCAGACATTCATCTTTCAGGATAAGAGAAAACCTCCAACGTTAAGTCATATCGGACGATGAATGAAATGATGTTCAAATGAGTACAGGGTGCATAGAGCTTAGAGTTACCAGACATTCATCTTTCAGGATAAGAGAAAACCTCCAACGTTAAGTCATATCGGACGATGAATAGAATAATGTTCAAATGAGTACAGGGTACATAGAGCTTAGAGTTACCAGACATTCATCTTTCAGGATAAGAGAAAACCTCCAACGTTAAGTCATATCGGACGATGAATGAAATGATGTTCAAATGAGTACAGGTACATAGAGCTTAGAGTTACCAGACATTCATCTTTCAGGATAAGAGAAAACCTCCAACGTTAAGTCATATCGGACGATGAATGAAATGATGTTCAAATGAGTACAGGGTACATAGAGCTTAGAGTTATCAGACATTCATCTTTCAGGATAAGAGAAAACCTCCAACGTTAAGTCATATCGGACGATGAATGAAATGATGTTTAAATGAGTACAGGGTACATAGAGCTTAGAGTTACTAGACATTCATCTTTCAGGATAAGAGAAAACCTCCAACGTTAAGTCATATCGGACGATGAATGAAATGATGTTCAAATGAGTACAGGGTACATAGAGCTTAGAGTTACCAGACATTCATCTTTCAGGATAAGAGAAAACCTCCAACGTTAAGTCATATCGGACGATGAATGAAATGATGTTCAAATGAGTACAGGGTACATAGAGCTCAGAGTTACCAGACATTCATCTTTCAGGATAAGAGAAAGCCTCCAACGTTAGGTCATATCGGACGATGAATGAAATGATGCTCAAATGAGTACAGGGTACATAGAGCTCAGAGTTACCAGACATTCATCTTTCAGGATAAGAGAAAACCTCCAACGTTAGGTCATATCGGACGATGAATGAAATGATGCTCAAATGAGTACAGGGTACATAGAGCTTAGAGTTACAAGACATTCATCTTTCAGGATAAGGGAAAACCTCCAACGTTAGGTCATATCCGACGATGAATGAAATGATGTTCAAATGAGTACAGGGTACATAGAGCTTAGAGTTACCAGACATTCATCTTTCAGGATAAGAGAAAACCTCAAACGTTAGGTCATATCGGACGATGAATGAAATGATGTTCAAATGAGTACAGAGTACATAGAGCTTAGAGTTACCAGACATTCATCTTTCAGGATAAGAGAAAACCTCCAACGTTAAGTCATATCGGACGATGAATGAAATGATGTTCAAATGAGTACAGGGTACATAGAGTTTAGAGTTACCAGACATTCATCTTTCAGGATAAGAGAAAACCTCCAACGTTAAGTCATATCGGACGATGAATGAAATTATGTTGAAATGAGTACAGGGTACATAGAGCTTAGAGTTACCAGACATTCATCTTTCAGGATAAGAGAAAACCTCCAACGTTAAGTCATATCGGACGATAAATGAAATGATATTCAAATGAGTACAGGGTACATAGAGCTTAGAGTTACCAGACATTCATCTTTCAGGATAAGAGAAAACCTCCAACGTTAAGTCATATCGGACGATGAATGAAATGATGTTCAAATGAGTACAGGGTACATAGAGCTTAGAGCTACCAGACATTCATCTTTCAGGATAAGAGAAAACCTCCAACGTTAGGTCATATCGGACGATGAATGAAATGATGCTCAAATGAGTACAGGGTACATAGAGCTTAGAGTTACAAGACATTCATCTTTCAGGATAAGGGAAAACCTCCAACGTTAGGTCATATCCGACGATGAATGAAATGATGTTCAAATGAGTACAGGGTACATAGAGCTTAGAGTTACCAGACATTCATCTTTCAGGATAAGAGAAAACCTCCAACGTTAAGTCATATCGGACGATGAATGAAATGATGTTCAAATGAGTACAGGGTACATAGAGCTTAGAGGTACCAGACATTCATCTTTCAGGATAAGGGAAAACCTCCAACGTTAGGTCATATCGGACGATGAATGAAATGATGTTCAAATGAGTACAGAGTACATAGAGCTTAGAGTTACCAGACATTCATCTTTCAGGATAAGAGAAAACCTCCAACGTTAAGTCATATCGGACGATGAATGAAATGATGTTCAAATGAGTACAGGGTACATAGAGTTTAGAGTTACCAGACATTCATCTTTCAGGATAAGAGAAAACCTCCAACGTTAGGTCATATCGGACGATGAATGAAATGATGTTCAAATGAGTACAGAGTACATAGAGCTTAGAGTTACCAGACATTCATCTTTCAGGATAAGAGAAAACCTCCAACGTTAAGTCATATCGGACGATGAATGAAATTATGTTGAAATGAGTACAGGGTACATAGAGCTTAGAGTTACCAGACATTCATCTTTCAGGATAAGAGAAAACCTCCAACGTTAAGTCATATCGGACGATAAATGAAATGATATTCAAATGAGTACAGGGTACATAGAGCTTAGAGTTACCAGACATTCATCTTTCAGGATAAGGCAAAACCTCCAATGTTAAGTCATATCGGACGATGAATGAAATGATGTTCAAATGAGTACAGGGTACATAGAGCTTAGAGTTACTAGACATTCATCTTTCAGGATAAGAGAAAACCTCCAATGTTAAGTCATATCGGACGATGAATGAAATGATGTTCAAATGAGTACAGGGTACATAGAGCTTAGAGTTACCAGACATTCATCTTTCAGGATAAGAGAAAACCTCCATTGTTAAGTCATATCGGACGATGAATGAAATGATGTTCAAATGAGTACAGGGTACATAGAGCTTAGAGTTACCAGACATTCATCTTTCAGGATAAGGGCATTGCTACAGAATTTAGAGAGAAAGTCGTGCGATTGTAATTTTGCACGCATCTACAAATGACAACTCATTGGGATATCACATCTTGTACTTAACGTTGACAGTTGCATACCTACCTCATTTGGAATCACAGCACACAGTCTGACATTTTTGGCAGCCCTGTCTGTTTTATTGAAGTGAAAGCAGAGTGAAACTTGGAAACTCAACATACAGATTTGGCACCCCACTATCAACGTAATCAGTGTGGTGATAAATGGAAAAATGTCAACAAAAGCCTAACTGCAAGAAAAACTTTGTACATAATAAGTACAATAAAAATTGCCACCGTTCTAGAATATTCCATACTAAGAACTGTGATATCCATGAGGTCGAGAATGCATATTGGAAATACAAGGGCCGGAGGATCGAGCATAACCAAGCATTCCAGGTTTGATAAGTTTACTTAAATACGTAATAAATTTGAGAGTTTTAAGTATTAAAAATACTTTTGATTTAGTAAAAGAGATGGACAGTGTTATATTATTTAAAACTGATTCACTTGTTTTTTTTATGTAACTGTTGATATTCCTAGAGACTTTTTTATTTACAAAAACTGCTTGAATTCAATAAATTTACATGAGGAATTAATAGTTGACTGTTTAACTTACTAACTTTTGTTTAGATCAAATATTTTTCACTTTTAGTGGTGAAAATTTTCAACAAACTTCTTACTTAGAAATCATCTTTTCTTGCTGATCGTTTTATGAGCTTTTTTTCGAAATGCAAGTCATTAAAGCATTCCCTTTAATTTTTAAATCCTCCTATGGATATGTTGATATATTTTCGCTATCATTCCTGATAAACAAATAAAAGATGCTTTAAAATTACTAAATTTACAACATAAAGCTATGAAATTTACATTAGAGACTGAAATTAATGGATTTCTTCCTTTTCTAGATCTAAAGATAATAAGAAATAATAATAAATTAAACTTTGGTATTTATAGGAAGTCTACTCATATCGATAACTGCATAAAAAATCGAAGTTTTCACATAAATTTTCTGTTTTTAATAGTTTGATTTACAGGTTAATATATATACCCCTGAATAAAGATTTTAATAAAGAATATAAACATATTATTAATATTGATTTAATTAATGGTTTTAATAAAGACTTGATACATAAAATAATTGAAAATTTAAATATTAAAACAATGTTAAATGATATTTCTACCCTTAAAAAGTAGATTATAGCTTTTGAAAATGTACTTACCATCCTTTCGTTAGTAAACTTTTTCAAAAAAATGTTGAAGAGTTTGGTATAACTTTAGTTCCTCAAAATAAATATACTATTAAAAAGTTACTACATATCTCTAAAAAACAGATAAAATTCCTAATAATAAAAAATCTGGTATTTATCAGTTTAATTGTTTCGATTGTGATAAAGTTTATATTGGAAAGACAAAACGTAATTTGGAAGCCAGAACGAAAGAACATTTTCGTAACATTAAATATAAACTGATAAATCGGCCGTAGCAGATCATTTTTGGTCACTTAACCATGAAATAAATCAGAAGTTAAATTATTAAAGTAAATAAATGGGTCGATAGATTTAATGGTTTGGGAAGAGATATTTATTTTAAAAAATAAACATCGCATAACGAATTTTGAAATACCGGCAGTTGATTCTGTTTTTAAATTTATTTTGGTAGTACTGGTGGAAACATGGTGACATCTAGTGATCGTAACGTTGATAACGAGGTGTTTGAGCTGATGATATGAATGAGATTTTACGAAATCGCGATCCTCGTCAATTAATAAGAAAATGTTCATCATTTTCTTTTAAGATAAGTGAAGTTTTATGTTACAAGTTGTTATTATATTTGTATAGTAAAGCAATGAAGTTCGTGGTTAGCCAAATTACTTTTTGCAATACTTGAAAAAAGCGTTAAAGGCAATAATAAGTCAATATTAGTACTATTCCGTTGGGTATTACGTCACTTCCTACTAGTAGCGTAAGTATTGATGACCAGCAAAACTACAACCCGTAATAATGTCCTGTATCACCCCTGTTGTCATGACAATTGACAAATGTAGACTTATCTTACACAATATACACGTTAATAATGATTAACTTACAAATCAAATATTACAAAAGCCATATTTGCTGCAACACGCTCACCTGTTTAGAAAACACTTGACATCAGCCTCGTGCGTCTACAACAAAATTAACCCACCAATTTTGGACAATAGCCAATAAAATTAAGAGCGAATACATGAAAATGGTGTGACTTTTACACTCTAAAAGGTTTCTGCGAGAAATACGATACAACCTTGCGCTTCCCTTCCCACCTTGTGTGGTTTTGTTTATATTTTGCTCTCGCCCTCAAAGCGCCCACGCGAGACAAATTTCAAGCATCGATGAACTCCTACATAACTTCCGTTCATTATAATTAATTAATTTCATTCATAACGGACAACAACCCACGTCGGTGAGCTTGCGTTACAAAACTTGACGCTGTTTTCAAGTGAAAGCTAATGACAGAGTGATTCAATGCAACTGTGTATTAAATCAACGAATATATGTGCCAGTTTATCCAATGTGGAAACAATTTCATGTCTTGAAATTATGTCCTACAACGTTTAAGTCATATCGGACGATGAATGAAATGGGTAAACTGATGCTCAGTTGAGCTTAAGATTACCAGATGCTCCGTTTTTTCTCCAAAATTTGTTCATCCGTTTATTATTTACCCGCAGTATGCAGTTCTCCGTTTTTATTTGCCTACTGCGAATTATTGAATTATATATAATGACTTAAATATTCTCATAAAGTTCATGTAAGCTTTGGAAAATGGCACTTTGTTTTGTTTCATTTCGCGTATGTTGGCAACGGAAGTGTCTTCTAAATCAACATCCATGTGCCGTTCTGTAGCAGCAAAACAGCACGATTCTGCCAGCGATAATAAGAGAATTTAATGTCTCTCTGATTTTGTCTTTCAGTTGCTTTCAGTTCCACCTCCGTTACGTTCTACTCTATGTTGGAAATCTGTTTCAAGCGTGGTTGTTGGAAGCTACGTCTAAATTGTTGGTGATCGTGTACAACGATAGTTACAAAATGTTTGAGGGTGAAGACGATCCATCAAAGACTCCTCCACGGAAGAAATTGAAGGGAAATCATCATCAAACATATCTCAAGAAATGGGAAGGGTAAAGCCGACATCGGACGAGAATCGGACATTTTGTACCACGTGCAGGAAAGATTTCAGCATTTCACGTGGTGTACAAAGCGATTTGAGGCAACATGAACGTTATAAGGGGCATCTAATGCTGGAGTTGAAAATAAACTTTGGAATTATTTTGTTAATTTGAACAATAAACAAGAATATGACAATATCACAGCGTGTGAACTTGGTTTACTGTATCATGCAGTGAAACACAAGAAGGCAGAGTGAACTATGAGAATAAATCCTGTTCAGAATTTTATAATTCTGTAAAATGTGATGTGGAATTATTAAAAATGCCAAGAATTCAGTGAAGTACAGTTAAATGTAGCATGTCAGATTGAAGAGCATCTGGAAGGTTAATAATGTGCATAATTTAATGTTTATGTATTCAGCATAATATATGTTTGCCAATTTATCTTTCTTAGTTTAAAAAAATGTTAAAAAATGAGTTACTCCGTCCCCCCCCCCTTGGAAAACTGGGAAACCTAATTGAGCCCATCTTTCAGAATAAGGGAATACCCAAGAATAAAGTTATCCAGATAACTCACCCTAGCCGAGATTCGAACTCGGGACCTCTTCAACGTGAGGCTACAGAGGCGAGGTGTAGTGGACGTCAACAGTACCTGCAGACGTTAGGGAACCGACCTGCAGGTTTCCATGAACACCTCGGACGTTTGCCCTCCCTGATAACAAAAAAAAATACCTGCCTAATTGAATATTGCTGCACAACCAAGAAGTGGAGAACGCCACGTGGTGTTTGTGTCCTTAATCTTACCTTCAACTGAAGCGATCGATAGCAACTGTAACCGTGGAAGTTTTGGTGGACCACCTGTGAAGTATTTACATTCTTGTGAGTATGGATTCTGTTTCTCCCTCAATTACACGCCGCAGCGGTTTTTACAAAGACAAAGCCAGCCACTTGCATCTGTCTGTATGCAGTACACAGCTTGAAGTCATTTCTCCAGGCTGACATGATAAATAGCGTTCCATTGTCTCTGCCACTTGTGAGCGCGTGGAGCACCCAACAGCTGTTGGTGTATCTTGTCAGCAGCTACTGTGTAGACATCTGGCGAGGACGTGTTTGGTGATCACTACACAACATAACTACTGGGCACTTGCTCGTGGTCAGACTAAGGACCCAGTAATTATAAAATGAAAAATACATGTACTCGAACAAACATAAACGTATTTTCTCCAATGCTGTCCTATCGGTGATAAACTTATAGAATATACAGCACCTTTAACAGTTACAAGAGCACTCTACCCATCAATAATAGATGTATAACTTTAGATCTTACATATCCGTCTTTTTAGAAGGAATCATCAACAATACACAGGCTACTGGTAAATGGACATCATCCACTGCAAGATGAGTCAGCAAAAGTGCTTCAATTACTGTAGCTTCTTAGTGAATTCGACAATGATCGAATCACCAGCATTAGTATCTTCTCATAACAAACACTCCTCTGTGTTTTAACGCTTTTTTTTTTTTTTTTTTGGCCTTCGGTAAAATCCCATATGGCCATCGTAGGGAAAAATAAGAAAAATAATGTAAGGAAGGTTAAGAGGATGGGAGGAGACTAGATCTGTAGATCACTTTCTTTAAGAAATTGTAGAAGAGCTTGGTATACAGGTTTGTTGCATAACTGTAATATGGTGTTGACGCTAGCGGGAAAAGGAACAGACTGCTGAAGTAGGCGGCGGAGGAAGGAAGAACGGTGGGCTCGGTAGCAGGAGCAACTGAACAGGAGATGATTGAGGTCAGCGGTTTCGCCTGGGTCATCAGGACATACAGGGGAATCGATGAGACGTAGTCGGTGTAGATGCGCAGGGTAACATCCATGTCCAAGTCGCATTTTAATGATGGAGGTGAGATGTCGACGTGCAATCCTGAAGCTGGAGAACTAAGGGGTCGTGGATAGATGCGTCTGAACGGCGGCGTGGTGTTTGCCTTTGATGGACTGCGAACGAATCCAGGCGTCATTCCAGCGACAATAGGCGTCACGATGAAGGACCGGGAAGAAATCCGTGTAGGGCAGTTGGATGCCTTGGAAGGTGCCTTGGGTGAGTCCCTCTTTTGCCAGGCGATCGGCGACTTCATTGTATCGAATTCCGACATGCCCTCTGATCCAAAGGAAGTGAATTTGATGTCCGGCTATGGTAGCGTTGTTCACCAACGTCAGTATCTCGTAAAGATAACAGTGCATATCTCTCGTCCAACGGGGAGATGAGAGTCTCTGCAGCACACTCTGCGCATCGGTTAAGATCAGCAGTTTGGGGAAGCCCTGAGAAATCCCATATTGCAAAGCGTCACGAATGGCCAGAACCTCCGCAGTGTAGTTGGAAGCCTTCATTGGTAGGCGGTATCGAGCCAGGGCATTAGTAGAAGGACAGACGTATGCATAACCTACTCCATCAGCAGATTTAGAAACGTCGGTGTAAATCGTGGTGAAATCTGGCCATGTAATCTGCAAGAAATGAGAGAGGGTGACGTTCACGTCAAGGCTCCGAATGATGTGATCAGGAAGATAATGCACCGAAACACTCAAGAAGTGTAAGTCATATGGGTATTGAAACCCCGGAAGAGAGGGACTTTTCAAAATTAAGGGAAAAGCGTGGTATAAAGACCGAAAACCCAGTAAGAGTAAGGGCAATCGTCGTACAGCTGGAAAATCCGCGTTGAGATAATTAGCAGCAAGATACTGCAACGTCCGCAATACTGGGTGGGCGTCCACGGAGAAAACTCGCAATAGAAAGCGCTGGGTTAAGAGCTGTCGTCGGATCTCCAATGGTGGTTCTGAGGCCTCAACCAAAAGTGCATAATATATACAAAAGTATAAAAATGAAACTATTCCTTCAAAAAAGGGACAAATGTTGGTTCGGCCTAAGGACCCATTTAGCCACGATGGGGATAAAGGTCTGAAATTCTGTACCCTCCAGACAAACTCGCGATGTTTGGGATCTTAACACAAACCCCGTGAAATGTGCATCTCTGTAAATTCAGACTTTTAAAACCTCTCCTAATAATGATATGTGTATAAGGGCGCCCAACTGCAGCACCCTTTAAAATGTTTTTCATGGTTCTAAAACTGTATACAAGTGTAAATAGACTTATAAAACGAAATATAAGGCCAAAGAGCAAACAATTCTCTTCGCTAAATTCTAAAGTCTAACCTAGAAAAGAACTTAAAACCCTTCTCCACTACTGCGTTATCGTCCGCTAGCATTTCTGGAAAGCTGGCCGGCAGCTGCAGAGACGTCCTAAGGTCTGCTAGGCAAAAACACTCTAGCAGCACATGTCGGAAACCTCTCGAAAAAGACAATTTATAAGATTCTCTGCTTGACAGAAACAATACTGGTAATAACTAACAAATAACATAGTTCTTAAGAATGCGAAGTGTGCAGTTCCATACATGTATTTTTATTTCCTTGCTCTTATATTGTGCAAAATAAACAAAATGTTGAATTGTTCCTGCTAAATAGACAAAATTGAATATAGTACTGTATTATGTTGTATTAAAATAATAAATGCGAATCGAAATAAAAGACGAAATGGGTTCAACTCTCAAGTCATCGTTAAGCATTTTATACGGCGAAGTCGTTCTCTCACGTTCAGAACAATCCGCTACGACTGAACGAAGATTTGCAATATGTCATCTTAAAATAAAGACGAATCAAGTAAGGTTCATCAGCTCGGTGATCCAGATTGTCAAAATCTCGTTAAATGGGTTATAGAGCATTCTGCACCAAGAAAAACGTAACCAAGTGTGGATTCGCCATCACACGTGTGACACAATAGCATTCCAAAAGGTTGAGTGTTCCAAAGAACGTCAAGTACATTCATTCAGCAAGTCCTAGATGTGGTGCTGGTAGAGGAAAACGGCCAAGAACATCAACTGCTGCTTCCTGCACCAGTTCTCCAAGACAAAGCACTGGCACATATTTCAATTACCATCATAAAGTGGCACGACTTCCTTGCTGCTATATGCACCACATACACCAGATTTGGCTTCATTGCTTTTTCCTCTTCCCAAACTTGAGGTATGCCTCGATAGACTCAAGAGATCTGCAGATCATACGCCACATTGTAGAGATGGACAAATACTTTACACTGAAAGAAAAAAGTTGGTTTAACATTTTGTTTTGTTTCTCAGATCGGGAACTTTCCAAAAAAACAACTCTCGGAAGGAAATATATTTGAACTGTGATATTACTGTGATATTACTGTTTGACTGTTGGAGATTATAAAACATCACTCGAACTTGACTGTCAGTGAGCCTGTCACCGAAACCATTAACGTGGTGCATAAGTTCGTAGTGCTATTGTTTCGTGAGTCGGTACTCCTACTACACTGGCTTTATTTATTGATTGTCGCATTTTATGTGAAGTTCATTGTTGTGCAGTCCTCCTACATATGGCAGTTTGTCATGTGATAGTGAATGCAGCTATGGACGCTAGAACATGGACGGTCACGTGGACAAAGTGCAACATTTCCAACCTATTCTTGTCTTTGAATGCAACAGATGGGCGAAAACAGCGAAGGCATCCAGAAACATTTGGGGACATGTATGGGGACGGCGAGAGTACGGCAAGAAAATGGTTGTCTCGTTTTAAGGAGGGCCGTTTTGACACGAGTCACTCTTCCCGTTCAAGACGACCTACAGTGTTTGATGAACATCGTCTACACGCATTAATCCACGATAATCCGTATCATTGTACTCGAGAACTGTGATCATTCCATCATCGTACATTTGCATTCAATGGACAAGCTCCAAAAAGTGGATGTATGGCTCTAACACAAAAAGAAGTGTAGCCACATGTGCAAATAACCCCAGCGTTGGCAGATTTGTAAATAGTAGACGAGAATATATTCCTGATTGACAAATGTGTTATAAGGAAGGAGAATATATTGTTGAATAAATTTTTGCTTAAAATTTTTTTATGTAGAAATAATCATTTCCTCCACACCAGCCGTGTGTAGGCTAAGGTTTGGTCTACCGGAAAACATACAAGTCAGTTGGAGAATTAAATGCCATGTCGGCATGTTGGCCATAGTAGCTCAGTGGTTTAGAGCAACCGTACGGAGAGCGGGAGATGCATGGTTCAAATCCCTGATACTATGCCATTGAATTTTTCAGTCTGGCTCTGCTCATCCAAATTGTTTTATGTGTTTAGTTAGTTAAAACTTTTAGCAAACCGCTACGGACTTATACACCAATCTGCTAATATGGGCATGCCATTTTTCTAACGGCGGAGATATTGTTCTTCACTACCGTGTTGCTGGTAGTCGGAGTTTACGGCGACACAGTGCTAAAAGAATAGACCCCTAAACGATAGCTAAACCAAAGAACACAACAGGAACAGAACCTCGTGGCCGTTCCCTTAGCACAACTGGTATAATGCTGTACATAACTTGCTAAAAGTTATACCTTCCCTGGTAGGGCAACCGCAAATCAAGATGGCCTCGAGAGTTATAGCGTTGTCTATTGTTATCAGTCCTGAAGAGCAGCACGACACAAATGACATCATCACGTAAATGTCACATTCTGACAGACATAACAAACGCTTGGTCTGTGACACTGCAACCTATAGGAAAACAATTCATTTTATGAAATATTATTTAAAAAAAAGGAATCTTATTTAGCACTGTTTATCTTTTGTTTACATTTTATAGTGTTCAATGTAAATTTTAAGGAATTGATGTAACTAAAGTATGTAAGACCTAAGAGAACACAATTCCCTTCCTATCGACGTAGTCTCGGTCCTAATTAGCTAGGATAAACACTACTCTACTCTGCATGCTAAGAACCTAAAATGACTGACTCCACAATTTTAAGAAAATTTTTGAACTGGTTTTAACATTCTCTCGTTATATTGCACAGTTACTTTATCATATATTTAAGGATACAGACAATAGTCTGAGTTTATAACAGTGACCTACAAACCCTCATAAATGTGTTCAAACGTGACGGGGGAAATTAATTCTTTGAGATCAGTCGAGGCGTTAACAAATCCTGGAAACTGACGTCAGTTAAATGAACCCTCTTGTCAGCTCATGACGTAACGACAGCTCTCTCGCGTCTTTGTTTATACAAACATTTTACCCCCCCCCCCCCCCCCGATTTCCTGCTCTACACCAAACTATACAAATGAATCTTGTGGGGTTTTTCCCTTTCAACGCGACTCTGATGAACTCTTTTGGAATAAAACACATCACTAGCTCGTTACTTGCTTACCTTCATTCTGCAGCATCTCTCACTCTATGAAGTTGAGGACTTCCAAAACGACAAATTGTATGAGAATTTAAAATTACATTCAGACCACCTTTTATACAATGCTTTAATTGCAGTATTAATATAAAGCACATCTACAGAACACTTAGTGGTACTGTACATTTTGTTACAGTCCAGTGAAGGAGGACCATGATCATGATGGATAGACACACAGATAAGTTCTGGTCTATCATAACACTGTATACCATTTACTAGAGGTTACTAGTGGTACTATACATTTGTTACAGTCCAGTGAAGGAGGACCATGATCATGATGAAGGATAGACATACAGATAAGCTCTGGTCTATCATAACACTGTATACCATTTACTAGAGGTTACTAGTGGTACTATACATTTTGTTACAGTCCAGTGAAGGAGGACCATGATCATGATGAAGGATAGACACACAGATAAGCTCTGGTCTATCATAACACTGTATACCATTTACTAGAGGTTACTAGTGGTACTATACATTTTGTTACAGTCCAGTGAAGGTGGACCATGATCATGATGAAGGATAGACATACAGATAAGCTCTGGTCTATCATAACACTGTATACCATTTACTAGAGGTTACGAGTGGTACTATACATTTTGTTACAGTCCAGTGAAGGTGGACCATGATCATGATGAAGGATAGACATACAGATAAGCTCTGGTCTATCATAACACTGTATACCATTTACTAGAGGTTATTAGTGGTACTATACATTTTGTTACAGTCCAGTGAAGGAGGACCATGATCATGATGAAGGATAGACACACAGATAAGCTCTGGTCTATCATAACACTGTATACCATTTACTAGAGGTTACTAGTGGTACTATACATTTTGTTACAGTCAAGTGAAGGAGGACCATGATCATGATGAAGGATAGACATACAGATAAGCTCTGGTCTATCATAACACTGTATACCATTTACTAGAGGTTATTAGTGGTACTATACATTTTGTTACAGTCCAGTGAAGGAGGACCATGATCATGATGAAGGATAGACACACAGATAAGCTCTGGTCTATCATAACACTGTATACCATTTACTAGAGGTTACGAGTGGTACTATACATTTTGTTACAGTCCAGTGAAGGTGGACCATGATCATGATGAAGGATAGACACACAGATAAGCTCTGGTCTATCATAACACTGTATACCATTTACTAGAGGTTACGAGTGGTACTATACATTTTGTTACAGTCCAGTGAAGGTGGACCATGATCATGATGAAGGATAGACACACAGATAAGCTCTGGTCTATCATAACACTGTATACCATTTACTAGAGGTTACGAGTGGTACTATACATTTTGTTACAGTCCAGTGAAGGTGGACCATGATCATGATGAAGGATAGACACACAGATAAGCTCTGGTCTATCATAACACTGTATACCATTTACTAGAGGTTACGAGTGGTACTATACATTTTGTTACAGTCCAGTGAAGGTGGACCATGATCATGATGAAGGATAGACACACAGATAAGCTCTGGTCTATCATAATACTGTATACCATTTACTAGAGGTTATTAGTGGTACTATACATTTTGTTACAGTCCAGTGAAGAAGGACCATGATCATGATGAAGGATAGACACACAGATAAGCTCTGGTCTATCATAACACTGTATACCATTAGGTTACGAGTGGTACTATACATTTTGTTACAGTCCAGTGAAGGTGGACCATGATCATGATGAAGGATAGACACACAGATAAGCTCTGGTCTATCATAATACTGTATACCATTTACTAGAGGTTACTAGTGGTACTATACATTTTGTTACAGTCCAGTGAAGGTGGACCATGATCATGAAGAAGGATAGACATACAGATAAGCTCTGGTCTATCATAACACTGTGCACCATTTACTAGAGGTTACTAGTGGTACTATACATTTTGTTACAGTCCAGTGAAGGTGGACCATGATCATGATGAAGGATAGACATACAGATAAGCTCTGGTCTATCATAACACTGTATACCATTTACTAGAGGTTACTAGTGGTACTATACATTTTGTTACAGTCCAGTGAAGGTGGACCATGATCATGAAGGATAGACATACAGATAAGCTCTGGTCTATCATAACACTGTGCACCATTTACTAGAGGTTACTAGTGGTACTATACATTTTGTTACAGTCCAGTGAAGGTGGACCATGATCATGATGAAGGATAGACATACAGATAAGCTCTGGTCTATCATAACACTGTATACCATTTACTAGAGGTTACGAGTGGTACTATACATTTTGTTACAGTCCAGTGAAGGTGGGCCATGATCATCATGAAGGATAGACATACAGATAAGCTCTGGTCTATCATAACACTGTATACCATTTACTAGAGGTTACTAGTGGTACTATACATTTTGTTACAGTCCAGTGAAGGAGCACCATGATCATGATGAAGGATAGACATACAGATAAGCTCTGGTCTATCATAACACTGTATACCATTTACTAGAGGTTACTAGTGGTACTATACATTTTGTTACAGTCCAGTGAAGGTGGACCATGATCATGATGAAGGATAGACATACAGATAAGCTCTGGTCTATCATAGCAATGTATACCATTTACTAGAGGTTACTAGTGGTACTATACATTTTGTTACAGTCCAGTGAAGGTGGACCATGATCATGATGAAGGATAGACATACAGATAAGCTCTGGTCTATCATAGCAATGTATACCATTTACTAGAGGTTACTAGTGGTACTATACATTTTGTTACAGTCCAGTGAAGGAGGACCATGATCATGATGAAGGATAGACACACAGATAAGCTCTGGTCTATCATAACACTGGATACCATTTACTAGAGGTTACTAGTGGTACTATACATTTTGTTACAGTCCAGTGAAGGTGGACCATGATCATGATGAAGGATAGACATACAGATAAGCTCTGGTCTATCATAACACTGTATACCATTTACTAGAGGTTACTAGTGGTACTAAACATTTTGTTACAGTCCAGTGAAGGAGGACAATGATCATGATGAAGGATAGACATACAGATAAGCTCTGGTCTATCATAACACTGTATACCATTTACTAGAGGTTACTAGTGGTACTATACATTTTGTTACAGTCCAGTGAAGGAGGACCATGATCATGATGAAGGATAGACATACAGATAAGTTCTGGTCTATCATAACACTGTATACCATTTACTAGAGGTTACTAGTGGTACTATACATTTTGTTACAGTCCAGTGAAGGAGGACCATGATCATGATGAAGGATAGACATACAGATAAGCTCTGGTCTATCATAATACTGTATACCATTTACTAGAGGTCACTAGTGGTACTATACATTTTGTTACAGTCCAGTGAAGGAGGACCATGATCATGATGAAGGATAGACATACAGATAAGCTCTGGTCTATCATAACACTATATACCATTTACTAGATGTTACTAGTGGTACTATACATTTTGTTACAGTCCAGTGAAGGAGGACCATGATCATGATGAAGGATAGACACAAGCTCTAATAAATGTTAGCACAGGAATCCTTTTACCCTGTAATCTCAAGCTACAATACAATACGAGTTTAATGTTTACCATCTCCGTGGCGAAAAGCTGCAGATTTGGAATCTGTAATAAAGCCACGGTCATAAAATGTCTCCGCTCCGGTCATTTTATGGGAAACCGTGTAAGTGCGTGAGCATAGCAACGTATTCTAAGCCGACATTCGCGGGATAGGGAAAGGCTCTGTCGAAGGATTCCAGTTGAAATACTTTTCAGATCTGATCCTGATCTCCTTGAAATGGACCCTAAGACATTCTCTAATGTAACGGCTCGGGTTTGTTAACGACTTCTTGATGCATCCCCACATTTTGAGGTCAGATGCTGTGCGAACCTCAATCAATCTTACCGAATGATAATTAATGCAGGAATAGACAGAGACAAGGATTTTCTTTCTCCGAAAACAAAGAACAAAGCCTGAAGGGCCGGCGCACAGTAGGAGGCAAGAGCTTCTTCATTATCAAACAGAGACGGCGGTACATTCTCTCATAGCTTTCTCGCTTCAGAAAGAGTCCTTCAGATAAAAGAAAGAAACGGTGTGAACAGTCTTTGAGAGAAGAAGTACAAGACAATTAGAAGGTAACAATGTAGCCAGCGAGGCGATCAATCATCCATTGACAATAAGAACAAGGTTTATTGACTGACGCTAGTTCATTCGGCGGTGAACCGTTTAATGAAGGTAGAGGAAGTTCTCAATTTGTTCAAAACTCTACACCATTTCATACCAAGAGAACGTTTCGAAGGCTTCCTTCACCTTCATTTTTTATATTGCTATTTAAAACAATAATTGGTATTTTACCTTCACATCACTTTCTCATCCTCTGTCGTTTATTTATGCAAGTTCAACAAACTATTCTTGTGAAAGCTGCTATCTACCTAACTTCAGTCGAGATAAAACACTGCAGAAATAGTTTCTTTTACATTTCTTTGTAGTTACACTAAAACCAGGTTAACCTGCATCTCTTTATCACGGTTGTCCGACAACCCGAACCAGTTTTTAAAAACAAAATTATATTGTTAGCGTAATAAATGCACAGTTATTTTAAAGACAATAAATTGCTATTCTAAGTAGGTACATTACTGGAATTCGTTTGCGAACGGGCGAATTCATTGCACTCATCCCACCTGCTTGGGACCAGGTTAGAAGAGAAACTTTGATAGAGTAATGCAAAACGTTGTGCCCTGGTGTGTGACATGCCAGAAGACAAGATTAAAAAAGAAAAGTGTGGAAGATGAACTTATATAGATACATTTTGAAAAATATGGATGCTGTTCCGATGTTGATGAAGACATTCACAATGCCGATTACAGAGGAAGGCATTATTGCATCATGATGTGTTACTGAAAATAAAAGTGAAGAGTATTGAGATTCAGACAGTGTTGAAGATCCAGCTGTGGTTATGACCCTCCTACAAGCAGTAACAAACATAGAGAAATTGATGTTTTATTTCGAGAGTCAAGCCGAAACACTGACAAATGAACTTCTAATGTTAAAGCGGATGTGAGATCACGCTACTCGTAAGTGATACACTAAACTGAGACAACAGAAGCTCGCTGCTGTTATGACCCACACACAAACAGTAACAAACATAGAGAAATTGATGTTTTATTTCGAGAGTTAAGCCGAAACATTGACAAATGAACTTCTAATGTTAAAGCGGATGTGAGATCACGCTACTCGTAAGTGATACACTAAACTGAGACAACAGAAGCTCACTGCTGTTATGACCCACACACAAGTAGTAACAAACATAAAGAAATTGATGTTTTATCTCGAGAGTCAAGCCAAAACATTGCCAAATGAACGTCTAATGTTAAAGCGGATGTGAGATCACGCTACTCGTAAGTGATACACTAAACTGAGACAACAGAAGCTCACTGCTGTTATGACCCACATACAAGCAGTAACAAACATAGAGAAATTGATGATTTATTTCGAGAGTCAAGCCGAAACATTGACAAATGAACTTCTAATGTTAAAGCGGATGTGAGATCACGCTACTCGTAAGTGATACACTAAACTGAGACAGCAGAAGCTCACTGCTGTTATGACCCACACACAAGCAGTAACAAACATAGAGAAATTGATGTTTTATTTCGAGAGTCAAGCCGAAACATTGACAAATGAACTTCTAAAGTTAAAGTGGATGTGAGATCACGCTACTCGTAAGTGATACACTAAACTGAGACAACAGAAGCACACTGCTGTTATGACCCACACACAAGCAGTAACAAACATAGAGAAATTGATGTTTTATTTCGAGAGTCAAACCGAAACATTGACAAATGTGAGAAAGCTGATGTGAGATCGTGATACTAAACTGAGATAACAGAAGCTCACTGCTGTTATGACCCATACATAAGCAGTAACAAACATAGAGAAATTGATGCTTTATTTCGAGAGTCAAGCCGAAACATTGACAAATGAACTTCTAATGTTAAAGCAGATGTGAGATCACGCTACTCGTAAGTGATACACTAAACTGAGACAACAGAAGCTCACTGCTGTTATGACCCACACACAAGCAGTAACAAATATACAGAAATTGATGTTTTATTTCGAGAGTCAAGCCGAAACATTGACAAATGAACTTCTAATGTTAAAGCAGATGTGAGATCACGCTACTCGTAAGTGATACACTAAACTGAGACAACAGAAGCTCACTACTGTTATGACCCACACACAAGGAGTAACAAATATACAGAAATTGATGTTTTATTTCGAGAGTCAAGCCAAAACATTGACAAATGAACTTCTAATGTTAAAGTGGATGTGAGATCACGCTACTCGTAAGTGATACACTAAATTGAGACAGCAGAAGCTCAATGCTGTTATGACCCACACACAAGCAGTAACAAACATAGAGAAATTGATGCTTTATTTCGAGAGTCAAGCCAAAACATTGACAAATGAACTTCTAATGTTAAAGTGGACGTGAGATCACGCTACTCGTAAGTGATACACTAAACTGAGACAACAGAAGCTCACTGCTGTTATGACCCCACACACAAGCAGTAACAAACATAGAGAAATTGATGTTTTATTTCGAGAGTCAAGACAAAACATTGATAAATGAACTTCTAATGTTAAAGCGGATGTGAGATCACGCTACTCGTAAGTGATACACTAAACTGAGACAACAGAAGCTCACTGCTGTTATGACCCACACACAAGCAGTAACAAACATAGAGAAATTGATGCTTTATTTCGAGAGTCAAGACAAAACATTGATAAATGAACTTCTAATGTTAAAGTGGACGTGAGATCACGCTACTCGTAAGTGATACACTAAACTGAGACAACAGAAGCTCACTGCTGTTATGACCCACACACAAGCAGTAACAAACATAGAGAAATTGATGTTTTATTTCGAGAGTCAAGACAAAACATTGACAAATGAACTTCTAATGTTAAAGTGGATGTGAGATCACGCTACTCGTAAGTGATACACTAAACTGAGACAGCAGAAGCTCAATGCTGTTATGACCCACACACAAGCAGTAACAAACATAGAGAAATTGATGCTTTATTTCGAGAGTCAAGCCAAAACATTGACAAATGAACTTCTAATGTTAAAGTGGACGTGAGATCACGCTACTCGTAAGTGATACACTAAACTGAGACAACAGAAGCTCACTGCTGTTATGACCCACACACAAGCAGTAACAAACATAGAGAAATTGATGTTTTATTTCGAGAGTCAAGACAAAACATTGATAAATGAACTTCTAATGTTAAAGCGGATGTGAGATCACGCTACTCGTAAGTGATACACTAAACTGAGACAACAGAAGCTCACTGCTGTTATGACCCACACACAAGCAGTAACAAACATAGAGAAATTGATGTTTTACTTCGAGAGTCAGAAGAGGATATTTTAAAATGTTTAAAACTGTAGGAAACAGTCTTTCGTAGTTTCCTATAGAAATGAAAGTTGTAGTAGAAATGTAGATTTGATTTATATTGTTGGAGTAGAAGTAGAAGAAAGACTGTTTATAGATAGATTAGATGAGTATATTTTTAAGGTTACTGGAATCCAGTAATCTGTAAGTTTAGTTAGCTCGTTAAGGTAGTAAGTAGATTATATCTGCAATTTTTTTGAATTTTGCGTAATTTGATTTAAAAATGAATAAAGTTAAAAATGTAGTTTGCATAATAAGGTCTGGTATAGATTCCAGAAACTGGGCTATCGGATATGAAGATTTTATTTTAAGTTAATTTTATTTTGTTTGGAGTTTCTATTCAAAGATGCCTACACAAACGTACCTTTTTCTAAAGATTCATTTCAGAGGAATACAGCACATTTTGCTACAGGTATCCAAAGGCAAGAGGAATTAAGGGATTCGTTTGGCAGGTTCATTACGTATCTTCTGGACGCCCATTCAGATCTCACTGTCACCTGCTAAAGCCTGCAAGGCTAATGGTGAAAATGGGACCAGTTATTCCCACACGTGCCCTGGGGATTAGCTCACACATACTGACGAACTCTCTCGTCGTGAGCAACACGGCAAATAACCAAAGGTTAAGGTAATACATTCACATCATATGACAAATCTTGTGTCAGGTATTACACATAAAAATTGCAATAAAGCATTTAGCTTACATTTCTCTACTCAAAATACTCTATACAAAGTATTTTTTTTTTTTTTAAATATTCACATCGAGAATTCATGTTTTAAGTTAGTTTACAACGAGAATCTATCGTATCAGATGTTTTGTTTAAATTTCTGTCAACCAAGATTTTTCTAATCCTTATACTTCCAAAAATTAAAATTTTCTCAAAATCGGAGCACTATCTAAAAAGGGTATCCTAATTTTCCATAATACTAGGTGAGTCGGCCGCGCCTTATGTTTTGGAAGGTAGGCCACCCATCAAACGGCATGTGAGCCTTAGTCCAGTTTTGTGCTTACTAAACTGTATTGCTTGATGTTCTTAGAGAGAGGAATACGCAACATTGAGAGGAATAGCGGTTTAAGGGACGAAACTACTGCTCACTAAAGTACACCTCAAAAACATACGACTCCTTTACTGAGAGCCGAACTCCGGTTTCCAGCCGATTTTGCAAACTTTTTATTGGAGTATACATGGCAAAGTAATTCAGTAAACACCTCGGGAAAATTGACCTATTAAAGCTTCCAAAGGTAATTTTAAATACCAAAATAGTAATACAAATGAAAGCATTTTATGTGATGGGTCCGTTTGGAGGTACACAGTACTGTGTTTAGTGTTGACATATGTAGCATGTGTCACAGGATATTTTATTATTACGACTGAACAACTTTTAACTTAAAATGGATGAAAAGTTGTTAAGTCACTTGACTTAACAGCTTCTGACTCTTAATGTTAAGAGTTTTTCCATTATACAATATTATAATATGTAGCCATGGATAAAATATTACTGTATTTTCAGCAATACATCTCTAGTATGCACTAATCCAGTATGCACTTCATGGATTGACATACAACACTGTCATCAAAACATCACTCCATCTCTACTACATCGTCTTCTACCTCACTTCCATATGTCATTGTGTCATAAAATGTGGTACCTTCTGGCAGAGTGACATGTTCCAGCAGTGTACGGACATCGTAATATTTTGTCTTCTTAATCTTCCGAAGCCTATTTGGTCTGTTTTTCGAACTATCACATCAGCCCGCCTCGGTAGAGTGGTGGTAGCGAGTCTGCCTCACGTTCAAGAGGTCCCGAGTTCGAATCTCGGGAGGGTGAGTTACCTGGATAAGGTTTTACCGGGGTTTTCCCTTATCCTGAAAGACGAATGTCAGGTTACGAAACCTTGCCGCATTTGAGCATCATTTCACCCATTCCATTCATCGTCCGATGACTTAACGTTGGAGGACGTAAGGTTAAAAAATCTGTCACATGCCTTGTATAAGTCTTATAACCTCACTACTCTCCTCAAAAGAGATTGAGGACGATAAAGTAGCGAACTTCTGGTACACATCCTCTTTGGAAATGAAATGTGTAGTGTTTAACGCCCGCTTTTACTACATACGGCACCACAGGCGGTGACACTGATGATATATGAGATGAAGATGGAGCACCGGTGGAATGAGATGGCGGGGGAAACCGGAGGCCCCGGAGAAAACCCGCCCCAGCGCTGTGTTGTCCACCATAAATCTCACTTTGCGGTTGCCTGGGATCGAATCCGGGTCGCCTTGGTGAGAGCCAAGCGGTCTAACCACTGAGCCACAGCGCGGCCTATCCTCTTTGGAAATATACACCCCGGATTAAAGTAAATTCAGGAATAACTCTTACAAGGACATGGTCGATGGCATCTTTGAAGTAAAAAACTTCAACAACTGGAGTGTCATCATGTTCCCCGTTATCGGTCAGTGGACAACATTAATGGGCTTCTTCTGTAGTGAATCTTGGATCAGTTTCGCCTATGTGGAAGAGACTAAGACTTTATCCATTGATCGTTTCTTCTCATTATTGCCAAAAATTCTACCAATAGGCATGAAAGTGTCCTGGTATTGGGAAGTACAGAAAAACTTTCTGAGAGTACACTTGAGGAATGTCTAAATGTCTTGTTAAATGTATCTACAGCTGATATCAAAGAGCTTGGGTGGCACCACCAAACGGCTAATGCGACAACTACTTGACTTAACAACATCTAACTCGAAAAGGCTGACTTAACAACTTTTGTTTCTGAAACTGATGCCCAGTTCGACTTAACCTCTTCTGATCCGCAAATCTTTTAGCACTATTACAGAACTGGTATTCAGAATGCTTATCGTGTGTTTAAAAGGATTTCTCAAAAACATTGACTTAAGTTCTGAATCTGGTTGCTTCAGTTTCTATGATAATGCAGGTGAAAAGGAGGGACAAAAATTCGGGGATGCAATTAACCTACCCAGCATTCGCCTGGCGACCCGCGAAAACACCCAAAAACCCATTATTCAGGTAGGTCGGCCACAGGAATCGAACCCGGGTCTCCGGAATGCAGATAACAGACAAAACTGCCTGAGCCAACCCGCTCGGTATTTGCAGTAGAGTGTAGACAGCTAGCATTGTAGGCTAAATCACTGGCAGAACCACCAAGGTTATCGGCGGTCCTCCCGGATGGGTTGACGCGTTTCGACTGCCGGGTAAACCTCACACGAAATTGTCCCCCTCGTATAACAGGTGAAAATCGAATATAGAGTGGTAGAGGCAAAGAAGAGCTGTGAGAGTAGAGAGAAATGGCATGTTAAAAACACATGTAACCTTTCTGAGGAAGCTATGCAAATGTTAGCACACGAACCAGTTTGAAGCGCGCATTAAATTGGACAAATTGACAAAACGTGTCAAACATAACTTTCACCCAAACACTCTTGTCACAGATTTCTACCGTCGGTATTGGTTTACGAGCAGTAAATCCGATATACGGAATGTGTATTTTGCTTTCCTTCGCTTCGCTTCCTTCTGCAGGGATCAATTCAGATTTATGGCTGCTTTACAACCATTCCCAGTGTAAAGTAGTAATAGAGATGTGTAGCGTATTATGAACTGCAATTTTCTCTTTAGGTTGATGTGTATTTTATCATTGTTGGCATATCTATATTTTAATAGTTATTTAATATAGATTTTGATATAAGTGGCATATACTACGAGGGCTGTTCAATAAAGAATGATCATAATTTTTTGCGGTCAGAATTTTTCGAACTAAAATTCAATTTTATTATCTCCCGTTAACTTAATGTGAAACAAACACGCTGTAGTAGTTTCATTGTTGGTACTCCTGGTTCCCGCCTGTGAGAACCAGGCAAGTTCAGACATGTTCAGTATCGCCTACCGCTGCAATGGAGGTAACACGCGAGAAACAATGTGCGCCTTTGAAATTCTGCTTTCGTCTCAACAAATCTTCAGTTGAGGCCTATACAATGTTACAGGAGGCCTATGGAGAGTCTGTTCTTCCCTACAGCACAGCTCGAAGGTGGTTGAAAATGTTTAAAGAGGGGAGACAATCAATTTCAAAGGAAGGTGGGCCCAGTGCTCCAGTTACTGCTCTTACGGAAGAAAACATCAACACTGCTGCTACCATTGTGTGAGAGGATCGACGAATTACCTTAAGATCACTTTCTGAAATACTGAACATTTCATTGGGTGCCACCCACACGTTGGTGACAGAAACATTACACATGAGACGTGTTTGTGCGCGATGGGTCCCAAGACTGTTGATTCCCGAACAAAAGGACATTCGCATGTAGGTCTGCATGCAGTTTAAGTTGATGTTAGAGGAAGATCCGGAGTTTCTTTCAAACGTAATCACTGCTGATGAAACTTGGCTACATCATTTTGATCCTCAGAGCAAACAGCAAAGCTCAGTGTGGAAATCTCCTTCATCACCAACCCCCAAAAAGCAAAAGTGGTTGCTTCTGCTGGGAAAGTTATGGACATCTCATTCTTTGATATTCATGGAATGGTTTATCAGCATGTTGTACCTGCACACACATCAGTAACTGGACAGTACTACAGGGATGTCCCGAAAACATTGCAAGTTCATGTCAGGCGCCAAAGACCACATTTCCGTGAAGCAGGCTGGATGCGCGGCCGCATATTGCCAATGTTGTTGCTGAATATCTTACAAAAATCAACGTGAAGTACATCCCTCACCCTCCCTATAGTCCGGATTTAGCCCCATGTGAGTTTTTTCTATTCCCTAACTTGAAGAAACGCCTTCGTGGGAGGCATTATCCATCATCAGAAGCAGTGGTGAAGGCTGCGGAGGCGATTTTGAAGGTTCTGTCAAAAAATGGTTTCCAGCATGTCTTTGAAGACTGACAGAAACGCTGGGACAAGTGCATCTCATTCAGGGGAGACTATTTTGAGAAGGACTATCAAAATTATGAGGATGAGTAAAGGTACGTTGTCTAAAAAAAAGTTGTGGTCATTCTTTATTGTACAGCTCTCGTATTTTCAAACAGTTCGAAAATGTTTAAAATAATACCATATTCATTCGCTAGCTGTCAGTCAATGAAGCTAAATCACACCTTTCTGTAGCAATTCCAATGTTACTCTTCTCGCAGGTTCACAAATTACACGTGTTTGTATTGCATTTGTGTTCATCACTCAACACAGTTGGAGCAGAATGATAAACTGAAGCCCTAGTTTTACCCTCCAAATTGACACTACATTTCTGTGTGATCAGCCACGTGGTATCTTTATTTGTTTTCTCCATTTTCGTTTTTATGCCCCTTTCTTCTACTAGTATAAATAGAAAATACATTCTAGATATATTGAAGATAGCTAAGATAATATAAAAACGCCTACAGTTTAGTTTGGTTTATCTTGAAATATAGGAATTATACCATATAACGTTCCGATTAGACTCCACGTGATAATACAGTAGCTATCCCGTCAATACGTTCAAGCGCAGCGCTTTAGATGGCGGCAGTATAGATATCCTCAGCTCCATTGTCATCGGATGCAGTTTTCTAAGCCATTGTCCGATTCACAGTCACTTTCTTCTAAGCAGTCCAACATTTCATCTGTTACTCCATTACATTTCTTCTACCACCTTGACATGTTCACAGGCAGCCATCCAATTTTCTGAAGTAACTTTTACTGCTGCATTGTGGAACATCTCACTTACATCTCATTTTTTAATGTTTCGTCACATCTGCTTTTATTTGTGCCCACATTAGCTCGATAGCATTCATATCACAAGGTAAGGTATGTACATTTAACTACAAACATGTAACAAATAAGTAAGCATAGAATTGTTAATCATTTATTTTTACCAAACACATTAACATTTCTTAGACAAGCTTGAGCTTAATTTCACCAATCAGGTACAAATTGGAAGTGCGGTCGATGGAATATCACTTCAAATGTGTGTGGTTCCTCTTCCAAACAATTTTCGTATAAAGAAATAATTATGAATTCATTCAACCTTAACGAATGTTAAGTGTTGGGAATATCTAATCAGTTTGACCTTCTACACGAACTGAAGCTACGAAAGATAGACAACCTAAGAAAATCCTCTTGAATTATGCATGATCAATCTTACATTTTCCCCACAAGAACCTGAATATCCTCACACAAGACAGTCATACCTCAGTCAGAGTGGTCATTTACAATTTGTTACACAGAAACACTTGCTGGTCTCACGGAAGGGTCGCCAAGGAAAGCGTTCTTTTTCGTAACTGCAACTTGGCCCGCTGTACCCAATCACTGACGTAACCATAGCCAAGTTAACGAAACTCAATCTTACACCATGAAGGAACAGTGCAAATCGGTATATCAACTTTCTCCACCCATTATTCATACCAAACGTCTGCTGTTAATGAGAACAAACTTAGTACTCCAAATGACGCTGTTTAAAACGTTGCAAAATTTTACCAAAGCTCTTACAATCACAAAACAATTTATTGCAGGAATTCCTGATATCGGATAACTGAAATGGCATAAATAACTTCACTTTATATTTTTAAACGTTGCCTCATTAAATATGGAATTTAGCATCTCTGTGATTTTCCATTCTTTTTGAGGTCATGCTGTCTCTTATCACCGAGCGCGATGACTCAGACGCTTACGTCTGTGGCCCGCATTCGGCAGATCCAGGTTCGATTTCCGTGGCCGACCTAACAAACCCATGGGTTTTTTCGTAGGTTTTCCCGGATCGCCAGTCGAATGCCGGTAGGTTAAGAACATTCCCCGAATTTCCTGTCCCTTCATTTCATTTCATTTATCATTTCAGACCATCTCTCATCTGGTGGTCTCTTTCAGGGTAGAAGTGTCGGTGGGAGTCTCGACGCTGCATGGCAGGATGATATGTTCTTGCTTAACACTTCCTCCACCGGTAAGACGGTCTCCGATCTCCGAACCAGGTCTTGTAGGGTCGATTCCAAACCACAGTAGGGTGGAATGTCGGTTGCTCTTGCCTGCTGGGGAGTTTCCCACTGATCAGTTGTAGGGACCCTGACCTCTGCACTGTTGTGTCTCCCTGAAACAGCTGTCCTCTGTTCCTCATCCTTCCTCCCGGGGATGCCTCACTTGGGGACATAGGTACAATAGACCAAGTTTGGACCTCCGTACCGAATCCCCTCCGTAGTGTAGTCCAGTCCAGTCTCTCTGTCTTCTCTCACCTCATCCTTCCTCCCGGGATGTCTCACTTGGGGACATAGGTACAATAGACCAAGTTTGGACCTCCGTACCGAATCCCCTCCGTAGTGTAGTCCAGTCCAGTCTCTCCGTCTCCTCTCACCTCATCCTTCCTCCCGGGGATGTCTCACTTGGGGACATAGGTACAATAGACCAAGTTTGGATCTCCGTGCCGAGTCCTCTCCGTAGTGTAGTCCAGTCCAGTCTCTGTGTCTCCTCTCACCTCATCCTTCCTCCCGGGGATGTCTCACTTGGGGACATAGGTACAATAGACCAAGTTTGGACCTCCGTACCGAATCCCCTCCGTAGTGTAGTCCAGTCCAGTCTCTCTGTCTCCTCTCACCTCATCCTTACTCCCGGGGATGTCTCACTTGGGGACATAGGTACAATAGACCAAGTTTGGACCTCCGTACCGAATCCCCTCCGTAGTGTAGTCCAGTCCAGTCTCTCTGTCTCCTCTCACCTCATCCTTACTCCCGGGGATGTCTCACTTGGGGACATAGGTACAATAGACCAAGTTTGGACCTCCGTACCGAATCCCCTCCGTAGTGTAGTCCAGTCCAGTCTCTCTGTCTCCTCTCACCTCATCCTTCCTCCCGGGGATGTCTCACTTGGGGACATAGGTACAATAGACCAAGTTTGGACCTCCGTACCGAATTCCCTCCGTAGTGTAGTCCAGTCCAGTCTCTCTGTCTCCTCTCACCTCATCCTTACTCCCGGGGATGTCTCACTTGGGGACATAGGTACAATAGACCAAGTTTGGACCTCCGTACCAAATTCCCTCCGTAGTGTAGTCCAGTCCAATCTCTCTGTCTCCTCTCACCTCATCCTTCCTCCCGGGGATGTCCCACTTGGGGACATAGGTACAATAGACCAAGTTTGGATCTCCGTGCCGAGTCCTCTCCGTAGTGTAGTCTATTCCAGTCTCTCTGTCTCCTCTCACCTCATCCTTCCTCCCGGGGATGTCCCACTTGGGGACATAGGTACAATAGACCAAGTTTGGACCTCCGTGCCGAATCTCCTCCGTAGTGTAGTCCAGTCCAGTCTCTCTGTCTCCTCTCACCTCATCCTTCCTCCCGGGGATGTCTCACTTGGGGACATAGGTACAATAGACCAAGTTTGGACCTCCGTGCCGAATCTCCTCCGTAGTGTAGTCCAGTCCAGTCTCTCTGTCTACTCTCACCTCATCCTTCCTCCCGGGGATGTCTCACTTGGGGACATAGGTACAATAGACCAAGTTTGGACCTCCGTACCGAATCTCCTCTGTAGTGTAGTCCAGTCCAGTCTCTCTGTCTACTCTCACCTCATCCTTCCTCCCGGGGATGTCTCACTTGGGGACATAGGTACAATAGACAAGTTTGGACCTCCGTACCGAATTCCCTCCGTAGTGTAGTCGAGTCTCCCTGTCTCCTCTCGCGACGTTATTCAATTTTTGACAGGGTTCAGGGAATCCACAAAACTCTATTTACAGTGGGTGAAATGTTTACATCGAATGCTTAGATGAAACATAATGCTTCTCTGTCTTTACACTACAAAAATACAAATTAAAATGCTATACGTTAGACCCAATTTGATATTTTGTAATAAAACCAAAATCTCAATTTCGCGTAGCAACAGAAACTCCAGATTGGTTCAGAGCAGTTCTTACTTCTCTTGCTATAGAGTTGGATGTTAATCTTATATGACCATAGAGGTCAAACGTAACGAGAGAAGATTACGTGGCCTATCATGTTGAATTATTAAATTTATGACCCGTTATCAGAAACTACTTAAGATATCAGACTGAAAATTGTAGACGGAGACACATACCTCTTGTTCACTGATGTACTTTCATACCAGGGGAATGTGAGGCATTGATATTAATTATACAATTTTAATACATTTTATCACAAATTTTGCTTAGTTACCAAACACATTACCACAGAAAATTAGAATGACTAAAATTGAATTTAAATGTCCTCAAACAGCTTCTGAGTATATATGCCATTTACATCACAGTAACATTGGAGAAAACAAACTCCTACGTGTGTTTATTAGCAAACAAACAAGTCATATGGTTTGGACGTCGCTGTGTTTTACAGCTGCCTGAACTTGCAGAGGAAAGGTTCCACTTAAATATGAACTCTACGCGAAAAGTAAAAACGCTGTCTTTTTTGTTTTATGACGTAGTACAGAACTGACTACAAGCTGCAGGTACAGCACTTTTAATTAATATTGTGAGTAAATGAAAGCACAAGGTTGTATTAAACCCGCTTTGTCACTAGAATCATTAGCTTAATGCTAACTTACAACCAATTTCACCTTTCACAAATACACAAGAGTAAGCACACCAGTTTCTTTATGTCTGCTGCACTGCTCGTAGCTTTTATCACTCACCGACCACCGAATCACACTTTTATAGTGCTCTGCTTTCCGACTCTTAAAACTTTCAACAAACTTTGTTCAGTTCTCTCACTGGCCAAGTCATTCACAACTCAGATACTCACCGCCAACTCATAACTAGCAAGTAAAGTCAGTCCAGTCATTGCGAGTGCAGTTGCCTCACAAAGGAAACGCACCCTACCGCCCTCTAATGACCGTCATAAATGTATCTCCACACTTCAGAAATGGAACACTGTGGTTGAGGACCAATAGCAACCCTGACTTTATGGAAATGACAGTTGCATGTTTAATCCACGTGAAGCCTCAGTTACCAAAGTTCCAGCTTCCAGTTGATCTGTTTCATTACGTGCAGAAATTCGTTGTGTGTCACGGTGTGGAGACGTGGGAGGGAAATTCTGTAGTAAATGCAAATGAAGTAGTAGATAACTTTCAGTCAAGTGAAAATAATCAAAATAAAGACTAATAATCAAAGTGTGAATGAATTGGAAAGGGTTGCTGGGCCGAGTTATGTTACTGGAGAAGCCTCAAGAAACAAAGTTGTAAGGGGAACTGTTTCTAAGCAAATTCAAGCGCTTGTTTTGAACATATATAAATATGTGCTGACAATCTCGTTAAGAGATCATGTAATGAACCTGATATGTGCTGGGTATTCACAGAAATACAGTAAGAAATATTGTGACGAAAGGAATACCAAAGACGCCGATCAAGTGTGAAAACAAAAGGAAACGTTTCTCTAACATGTGATAAATTTATAGATTCTTTGCAAAAGGGAGAACGCCCACCTTAGACGAATTGGTTGCACATTTGCAAGAAATTTATGATTTTACTTATGGGCACTGCACTTTGCGCGGTCTCCTAAAGGAGCTGGGCTTCAAATACCGCACATTGAATAAGATAAGGGTTATTATGAAATCCAGTAGAATTGTAGCTTGGCGACATATATATCGCAGTAATGGACATAAGATGATTAAGAGGAAACCTCGTACGATATCCATGACGTATCGAGAAAGGTGGCAATCTTGCAGAAAGGACTGGGAGAAGGGCCGTTGTTGTAAAACGATTATAAGGGTTCGTCAAAAGAGGCGGCCGAACTGCACACGCGTTAACTAAACAGACTTTACCCTAGGTTGACCCTTTTACCACCTTTTATAGCCTGCCGTAACGGAAGAAATGTTCTGGAAACCAAAATTTCTGGAAATGTAGAAAATCCAATCTCCTAGATATCCCGAAATCGAACGGTATGTATAACATCAGCATAATACAACAATGAGGCACTACTGCCATCTCGTGATGTCGACCGCAAACAGAATGATGGAATGGGGCAACTTAGATTTCATCCCTTCATACTAGGTGTAGCTATATCCCTGACAATATATTTAAAACGTAAAATACCAGAGATCGGTCGATACCACTTTTTCTCGATGTTCAATTATCGATATCGTCATTTCTACTTAAAGTTTCAATACAAAATAGAATGTTGGCAGAACTGTGTAATGTCAATAAAATTAATTAGGTGTACATATTTAATGAGACAAAACTTAAAACTATCAGTGTTCTTATTTTTAAACTCTACATTAGACATTTAAAAACAAAACAGTCCACTTTTATAGGTTTTTGTTCAAAAATACTAGCATTTTCACTGTTTCGGGGTCAAGTCTACTTCTTTTTCTGTCACATATGAGTCCTGCTGTACTAAATAGTCTTTCAGAGAAAACTGTTGTACGTGGAATACACAAATATTGTTTTAGTTGTGTAAATGTTGAATTTGTTTTGCAGTAATGCAATACACTAGAAAGAGGAGGTGGGATATGTAGTGAACTGTTAACTGACAGTTGACATACGATTATTTTCTTGTATACAGCTACCACATTCCTCACAATTTCTCGGACTTTGTAATGTTCTACTTTCCGCAATAATATTTTGTGATTTTAAAATAAAATAAAAATTACAGGATCACCACACAAGTATCGAAAAAGTATCGAGTGAATTTTCTGAAGTATCGTTCCATGTCGATACCATGCGAGTATCGTGAGTATCGAGGTACCGCAAGTATCGAGGACTCATCCCTAATAAATGCTATATTTCATCACAATGTATACATAATTAAAGAGGAAACTCCCCGCCTCTGTAGTGTAGGTGGTACTGTGTCCACCTTACGTTCAAGAGGTCCAGATTTCGAATCTCCGTCAAGATGAGTTATCTAGATAAGGGTTTTTACTTATACTGAAAGATGAATGTCTGGTAACTAAGCTCTATGTACCCTGTACTCATTTGTACATTATTTCATTCATCGTCCGATATGACTTAACGTTGGAGGTTTTCTCTTATCCTGAAAGATGAATGTCTGGTAACTCTAAGCTCTATGTACCCTGTACTCATTTGAACATCATTTCATTCATCGTCCGATATGACTTAACGTTGGAGCTTTTCTCTTATCGTGAAAGATGAATGTCTGATAACTCTAAGCTCTATGTACCCTGTACTCATTTGAACATCATTTCATTCATCGTCCGATATGACTTAACGTTGGAGCTTTTCTCTTATCGTGAAAGATGAATGTCTGATAACTCTAAGCTCTATGTACCCTGTACTCATTTGTACATTATTTCATTCATCGTCCGACGTGACTTAACGTTGGAGGTTTTCCCTTATCCTGAAAGATGAATGTCTGGTAACTCTAAGCTCTATGTACCCTGTACTCATTTGAACATCATTTCATTCATCGTCCGATATGACTTAACGTTGGAGGTTTTCTCTTATCCTGAAAGATGAATGTCTGATAACTCTAAGCTCTATGTACCCTGTACTCATTTGAACATCATTTCATTCATCGTCCGATATAACTTAACGTTGGAGGTTTTCTCTTATCCTGAAAGATGAATGTCTGGTAACTCTAAGCTCTATGTACCCTGTACTCATTTGAACATCATTTCATTCATCGTCCGATATGACTTAACGTTGGAGGTTTTCTCTTATCCTGAAAGATGAATGTCTGGTAACTCTAAGCTCTATGTACCCTGTACTCATTTGAACATCATTTCATTCATCGTCCGATATGACTTAACGTTGGAGGTTTTCTCTTATCCTGAAAGATGAATGTCTGGTAACTCTAAGCTCTATGTACCCTGTACTCATTTGAACATCATTTCATTCATCGTCCGATATGACTTAACGTTGGAGGTTTTCTCTTATCCTGAAAGATGAATGTATGGTAACTCTAAGCTCTATGTACCCTGTACTCATTTGAACATCATTTCATTCATCGTCCGATATGACTTAACGTTGGAGGTTTTCTCTTATCCTGAAAGATGAATGTCTGATAACTCTAAGCTCTATGTACCCTGTACTTATTTGAACATCATTTCATTCATCGTCCGATATGACAACGTTGGAGGTTTTCTCTTATCCTGAAAGATGAATGTCTGGTAACTCTAAGCTCTATGTACCCTGTACTCATTTGAACATCATTTCATTCATCGTCCGATATGACTTAACGTTGGAGGTTTTCTCTTATCCTGAAAGATGAATGTCTGATAACTCTAAGCTCTATGTACCCTGTACTTATTTGAACATCATTTCATTCATCGTCCGATATGACTTAACGTTGGAGGTTTTCTCTTATCCTGAAAGATGAATGTCTGATAACTCTAAGCTCTATGTACCCTGTACTCATTTGAACATCATTTCATTCATCGTCCGATATGACTTAACGTTGGAGGTTTTCTCTTATCCTGAAAGATGAATGTCTGGTAACTCTAAGCTCTATGTACCCTGTACTAATTTGAACATCATTTCATTCATCGTCCGATATGACAACGTTGGAGGTTTTCTCTTATCCTGAAAGATGAATGTCTGGTAACTCTAAGCTCTATGTACCCTGTACTCATTTGAACATCATTTCATTCATCGTCCGATATGACTTAACGTTGGAGGTTTTCTCTTATCCTGAAAGATGAATGTCTGATAACTCTAAGCTCTATGTACCCTGTACTCATTTGAACATCATTTCATTCATCGTCCGATATGACTTAACGTTGGAGGTTTTCTCTTATCCTGAAAGATGAATGTCTGATAACTCTAAGCTCTATGTACCCTGTACTAATTTGAACATCATTTCATTCATCGTCCGATATGACTTAACGTTGGAGGTTTTCTCTTATCCTGAAAGATGAATGTCTGATAACTCTAAGCTCTATGTACCCTGTACTAATTTGAACATCATTTCATTCATCGTCCGATATGACTTAACGTTGGAGGTTTTCTCTTATCCTGAAAGATGAATGTCTGATAACTCTAAGCTCTATGTACCCTGTACTCATTTGAACATCATTTCATTCATCGTCCGATATGACTTAACGTTGGAGGTTTTCTCTTATCCTGAAAGATAAATGTTTGGTAACTCTAAGTTCTATGTACCCTGTACTCATTTGAACATCATTTCATTCATCGTCCGATATGACTTAACGTTGGAGGTTTTCTCTTATCCTGAAAGATGAATGTCTGGTAACTCTAAGCTCTATGTACCCTGTACTAATTTGAACATCATTTCATTCATCGTCCGATATGACAACGTTGGAGGTTTTCTCTTATCCTGAAAGATGAATGTCTGGTAACTCTAAGCTCTATGTACCCTGTACTCATTTGAACATCATTTCATTCATCGTCCGATATGACTTAACGTTGGAGGTTTTCTCTTATCCTGAAAGATGAATGTCTGATAACTCTAAGCTCTATGTACCCTGTACTAATTTGAACATCATTTCATTCATCGTCCGATATGACTTAACGTTGGAGGTTTTCTCTTATCCTGAAAGATGAATGTCTGATAACTCTAAGCTCTATGTACCCTGTACTAATTTGAACATCATTTCATTCATCGTCCGATATGACTTAACGTTGGAGGTTTTCTCTTATCCTGAAAGATGAATGTCTGATAACTCTAAGCTCTATGTACCCTGTACTAATTTGAACATCATTTCATTCATCGTCCGATATGACTTAACGTTGGAGGTTTTCTCTTATCCTGAAAGATGAATGTCTGATAACTCTAAGCTCTATGTACCCTGTACTCATTTGAACATCATTTCATTCATCGTCCGATATGACTTAACGTTGGAGGTTTTCTCTTATCCTGAAAGATAAATGTTTGGTAACTCTAAGTTCTATGTACCCTGTACTCATTTGAACATCATTTCATTCATCGTCCGATATGACTTAACGTTGGAGGTTTTCTCTTATCCTGAAAGATGAATGTCTGGTAACTCTAAGCTCTATGTACCCTGTACTAATTTGAACATCATTTCATTCATCGTCCGATATGACAACGTTGGAGGTTTTCTCTTATCCTGAAAGATGAATGTCTGGTAACTCTAAGCTCTATGTACCCTGTACTCATTTGAACATCATTTCATTCATCGTCCGATATGACTTAACGTTGGAGGTTTTCTCTTATCCTGAAAGATGAATGTCTGATAACTCTAAGCTCTATGTACCCTGTACTAATTTGAACATCATTTCATTCATCGTCCGATATGACTTAACGTTGGAGGTTTTCTCTTATCCTGAAAGATGAATGTCTGATAACTCTAAGCTCTATGTACCCTGTACTAATTTGAACATCATTTCATTCATCGTCCGATATGACTTAACGTTGGAGGTTTTCTCTTATCCTGAAAGATGAATGTCTGGTAACTCTAAGCTCTGTGTACCCTGTACTCATTTGAACATCATTTCATTCATCGTCCGATATGACTTAACGTTGGAGGTTTTCTCTTATCCTGAAAGATGAATGTCTGGTAACTCTAAGCTCTGTGTACCCTATACTCATTTCATTCACCGTTGGAGCAATAATTCCAGTATACTATGTGTTTCGAAATGCTTCAACAGCAGGGCATGTGTATGCTACGCTCTGCTTACGGTCTTGGGAAAGGTCGATGTCGCGTTGACATGTGCCACATAACAGTGTGAAGTAACACGGTCACCAGGGGCCACGCGACCGACCGCCTTTTAGCCTCACATCTACTCACATCGTACTGATGACTGCATCCAATTCTATTTTCTCGCTGCAACACTACTGTACTTTATTCAGTTTATATCTGCGATTGTGCACGTCCAGAATGATGATACAGGTAAACTACGTCAGTGATTATACTGAAAGTACAAGGGAATTGACGTTACCGAATCGCTTTCTTGTTTACAATTCCTCTGAAGCTAGTCAGCTCAGCATCTTTTAAACTTACGTTTATGACAGCTAGCACTTGTTAAGTTCTACTAAATTGGGCGGTATTACTGAAGATTGTTATTTGGTTTCTTGTCATCTTTAGAAGGATATAGCAACCACGTGTCATGTCCTTTAACTGAATTGCTATAGGGGTCTGCAAAGAAACTAGCAATAAAGTTCAGACAACAATGTACTGTCCATTCTCACCCCTATTACTGGTCTTACTCTCCTGGTACATTGAGTAACTTTCAATTTCACAAATGAAGTACGAAGGTTAAAAGATGTGTTACAGTTCCCCAAACTATTTTGCACCTAACTTTACACGTATACCTGACTGTGACATGTACATTACAAGTAAACAAAATTACTTTATGTCCACTTCGGTTTTCAATGGCTCAGTATATATTTAAAGTATTAGATTTGCCAAGAGAGCGAACTCCATGAGCTAGGTGTCCCCCTGTGTTACCCAGTCTATCTACATGCGGATCGAGTTATTTGTATCAGACATTACTTTGTTATTGTAATCTATTCACATCTGACAGCTGAATATTTAAAGTTTTAAATTAATTTTTAAAATTAATCAGCTATTATTCCAATTATCCTTCCTCGTTACGACAGTAACATCTGCCAGCAAGTGTTTTTGACGTTAATTTGTTATCATTGCTAGCAATCCTGTTCTGAGATAAAATGAATCCGAAAAAGGAATTATGGCCTTATTCGTGTGATATAAATGCTTGAATGTTATGCGCCCTCTTTCATTATTGTTTATATTCAGGTTGCCACTTAAATTGCAAAATTAATCCACAAACATTTATTGTGTGCAAAGACGTGAATACTGTGCGACACTTGCTTAAGTAAACTTCATTATATGAATGAATGAATAAATTATTTACTGTACATATTTCAAAATTTTACAGTTTACAACTTTAGGCTACATTTATTTGTCTTTACCTTGTCTTACATGACATCCTGGTCTTCTGTTCTGCCAGGTAGCTCTTAGCCTCCTTGTTACTTAAGGGTATGTATGACTGAAATTTTCAAATTCTGAACTAATAATGCTAGCTTTTCCAAATTTACACCATAGGTGTAGTATATTGTAAACATGTTACAACCTAAATTTAAACCATTTTTCTCCAGCAGTTTAGAAATTATGATAAATTTTGTATGTTTTTTGTTACGTCACTAAAAAAGTCCCTTGCGACAAAATATTTTGAATTTTGGTCTAATATTTTAACCCTATGTTCATAATACACATACTTCTTGAAATTGCTCTGGGTTTTTCTGTGTCTCCTTTACTTTAGGTCACAACAATTTTTTAATTTACAAATATTCTTTTTTTGTCTAAAAAACTGTAAGTTTTGTGTTTGAAAATTAAAAATATATGCTTATATACATTTCACAATAAAGCCTAGGGCAATTTCCATTCCTCATGATATTCTGAACCTATGTAGGAAATTTCATGAATGTAGTACAAAAACTGCATCGCAAGGAGCATTTAACAAGAAGAAAATATGAAAATATGCTGAAAATATGAACATTGAGAAAACAGCGAATAAAGATTTGATTGCATAACTCACATTAAAATCCACCAGGCTGATAGGTTGGACCCTCAGATTTCTTTTTCCTCTTTTCTGTTGCTGCTTTTTCCACCTTTTTCTTCTTTAAATGTTGCTTTTCTTCTGCACAACTTCGCTTCTTGCTTTGCAGGATACGAGTCTGATCTCGCTGCACTGAAGTTTTCCTTGCTGAGTCTACTACACTTTCACCTCTGATATTTCGCTGCAGCTCCAATGACTTAAGACTACCCATGTTAAACTCACTGATGCTTTTAATAACAGCAAGATCCAATTTTTGTTTTGATATGAAAACTTCCTTTGGGCACATATTCCATATGACATGATGCAAAGATTCATTGGCATTCTGTGTTTTTCCTGTTTTGCACCTCTCTAGTAATGTTGTAGAAGCCAGCCTCTGATATATTGGCAACATTTTAGGAACTATTTTGTCTTCTAAAGCCTTATTTTTCTTTTCTTGAATTGAAAATTTAAGAGCGGAAAACAGACAAAGAATGTGGATGTAGGCAAAAGAGGGCGTGACTCTGACAGTTTAAAGGCCACCGACATTTAAATAAGCATTTAAAAATGGCGTCCGGAGGCAAATTATGCATTTTTCACATTCGGGAATGTCTAAATTATTTTATAGAATTAAAATAAAAAAGTCGTTATTTTCACGATTTTCATGAAATTTCAGTCATACATACCCTTAATTAGTCTCTTTCTTCCCCATCATCTTTCTTTCTTATTTTCTTTACATTTCTTGCCCATTTTTCTTTTACTTTCTGTAAGAACTCACCAATACTTTTCACCTTCTTTTCCTCCCTGCCCGTTAACATTTTTATAGCTACTATCCTCTTCTCTACTTTCTCCCATTTTTCCTCCCAAACCTTTTTTCTCCACATTGCAACCTCCTCGCATTCTGTTACATAGTGTTCTATGCTTTCTTTTCTCCCACACAATTAACAAATTCCCTTTTCCCTACCTCTTATCCCTCATAGAAATATTGTTCCTGTTCTCATCCAAGCTAACCCTTCTCTCTCTTACCTATTGCAGTAATCTACGTATGCTTCTCATCTCCAGTTTCTGTTTGTTTGTAAAATTGTAATGATTTCATATTTTCTAGACTTCACCATATTTCCTGTCTTTCTATTCTGCATTTTACCAATTTACCCACATCTTGTATTCATTTCCTCTAATCTCCATATATCTCCCATTATTATTTTTTTTCCATAATTCCTCCTATCTCTGCCCACCAACTATTTGAGTTTACTAATCTTCTTTGCTGTCTCATGCATAATTTCATAATTTCCCCTTCTTCTTTGGCCAAACACCCATACCAACATTTTATTATTCTTTCCGTTATTATTCCATTTCTTCTTGTCTTTCCTAATTCTACTAAAGCTGATCTTGCTGATCTAGGTAAGCCTAGAAGCTCTCTACAAAACCTCCTGTAGTAAAGGTTGGTCTTTCTGTGTCTCAACTCAGCTCCATGCTGGCGGGCTGTTTGGAACAGCCCGAAGGGTGGTCAAATCGTGTACCTGCTCTGGGAAGAGCTTAACCACGTAGTGGCGGGATGTGGATGTTGCAGAATGACGGGTGTATTATAAGTGGGGTTAGTGTAGGGAGGTAGCTTGTTGCTCCTCAGGGAATGATGAACCGGGTGCCACGGACAGCGTGCACCGCTGGTGGGTTAGTTAATCAACTAGGAAGAAGGTATGTAAGTAATTTTGAATATTCCAGAATAAACATTTTGGATTAACTGAAATTTAATTTAGGCTGGAATGGAGATCATGTGCTTACCAGTAATGACCGCAAGACATGCGGGGTAACCGGTATCGCTTTAAGCGACGCTCACGAGGTACATAATCCCCAAGGGATCTGACGAGGGCGCTCTGATGTTGGGGCAAACCCTCGAAGAATTTTGTCGCCCGGCGCCTAATTTCATCCTCCACATATCGGAGGGATGAAGCCTCGTGAAGTAATCTCACGGGGAACCTTGTGCAAACAGAATAAATAATCCGAAGACATTTATTCTGTGCACGTTGGAGCAGAACTAGATGTGAGCCTGCGGCCATACCCCAGACTTCGCACGCATAGAGCATGATAGGGAAGACCAGAGCCATAAAGAGGTGCAACTTTAGGGGAACAGACATCGCAGACCGAAGCACAGGGTATAGTGATGCCACGGCACCACACGACCGATGAGCTTGCTCCTGGATGTGCTCCCGAAAAGTTAGGCCCTTGTCCAGCTTGACTCCCAAGTACTTGATTGAATTCTCCCACCTGATCCCTTGCCCGAAGTAGGTAAATTGGGATAAATTGGCGGGAAAGCGGCGCTTGGTGAACAATATCGCTTGGCTTTTCTCCGTATTAGTGGACAATCGCCAACGCGTGCACCAATCCTGGAGGAGGATTAGGTAACGTTGGATGGGGTTGAAGGTTCTGCGTGGGTGTCTATTTGTTGAGAATAGCAGCCCGTCGTCAGCATATTGTGCTATGTTGACGTGCTGTTCAGTGGGAAGGTCAGCCACGTAGACGCTATACAGCGTCGGGGATAATACAGGACCTTCGGGGACTCCGCCGCGGATAGACCTTCGTGTAGATGTTTTTCCCGCCACTGTGACAGTGAAGAATCTATGTTTTAGGAAAGAGTGAAGAAGGTGTATGACTTGAGTGGGTAGCTCCAGTTGGATGAATTTGTACAGAAGACCCGCGTGCCAGGTCGTAGAGAAAGCCTTTTCCAGAGAAACCGCCGAGGTGAATGCCTTGTCCTGGAAACCCAGGGCTGCAGCCTCCACCACGCGCAGCAACTGCTGTGACGTAGAATGCCCAGGACGTTCTGTGTCTCAACGTTATTCTAGATTACAAAAGTGCTGTCAAAAATGACTCCTCTTGCTTCCCATCCGGAAGACGAGAGAAGCAACGCAGTTACGGTTTCGAGGTTACGTTTTAGTTTATCATCTTCTTTCAGGATTAGATCTTTGCCTGTTCCGATCTCACATCTGTTCAACCGAGCGCTTTCTTGGTCTTTCTACCGATCTAGACTTACACATCAATGCCATCTTTGGTATTCTATCCTCTGACGTTCCTTGCAGATGTTACACGTTCTTCTATTTGTTGAAAAAAGTGCTAATGTTGTCTTGACAACCGCTCACAGACCTAGGAAGTACAATACATTGTATGAATTTTGCTTGTTTCTTTTTCTTTTGGCACTCAGGCCCCACTTTCATATGTTGTCACTGACAATGCCATTGTTGAATAAAATCTTACCTGTCTATCTTTTCTTTGTTCCTCAGTGTTCATCTAATTGTTCCACAAATATGTTGAAATTTCTGCATTTCCTTCTTTATATGGTTTCTTTAGATGTTACACCACAGCTCAAGTGTGAAACTTGTTCCAACACTACCTGCTAATGCGATTTTTATACTTTCTAGATATCTTCCATGGAACACCATTACTTTAGCTTTAGATTTTGAAATTGTTATATTTCTTACATATATTATTTAATCAATAAACTGTTTTTCGTAGCCTGTCCTCTCTGTCAAAAACTAATATAACATTGTCTGCAAAGCATAATATATTCAGTGTTTTGTTTAATCCAATTCCTGACCCTTTATGAACTACCTGTTTCCATTCGTCTAGGATGTCTTCTAAGTATATAAGCTCGAGGGTATCTACCAGGGCAGTCCACACAAAGTAAAGACCGAACCCTCCCCCCTCTGACCACCAGGGAGTTACCGAGCTGTTCCAAAAGGGCGCCCGACGCCTACGCGGGGCTTTCCATAGGACAAGACCTAGAGACTAACAAGTCCCCCATCTGTTCCTATGGACTCAAGACGGCATGGAAGTGGATACGCCACTCACGCATGCCAACCCCAAAGGGGAAGACCTCGGTAGGGCCGCTTGGTGATCTAGCACACCTACTAGCTATGCTGGCTAGTACGCGGGAATATATCGCTTCCCTCAACCCCGTCCGGAGGCGTACCCGATCTGTCACGGGTATCGGGAACCATTGCCCCTCGAGTCCAACCCAATCCGAACAACTCCCAATCAGGGGGAGGGCTCGAATGTTCGGCCCGAGGTTCCTCTAGTAACGTCAGAGGTACCACGAGTGCTAGGGGTCCGCAGCGCCCGCACCACGGCAGCTGAAGGGGACGGATACCCTCCCCTACGGGGCGTCTAACTATATAGGCATTGAAGCAGATCGCATTGTTGCGATAAGCGCGGCCAACGTGCACAAAGAGACAGATAGTGCAGCGCGGAGAAAAAAGCTTGGCGAAACAGATAGATAGATAGATAGATAGATAGATAGATAGATAGATAGATAGATAGATAGATAGATAGATAGATAGATAGATAGATAGATAGATAGATAGATAGATAGATAGATAGATAGATAGATAGATAGATAGATAGATAGATAGATAGATAGATAGATAGATAGATAGATAGATAGATAGATAGATAGATAGATAGATAGATAGATAGATAGATAGATAGATAGATAGATAGATAGATAGATAGATAGATAGATAGATAGATAGATAGATAGATA
>JAUKNK010000320.1:3367500-3390000 GCA_030765055.1 Mantis religiosa | reverse complement strand
GTCTCCAGAGAATACTTGAGTAAATGAGGAAATATTCCTCATAACGAGTAACAAATGAACTTATGTGGGAATGTTTATGTAACAGATCTTTATCGACATGAAACTCTCTTGGTGTGTTCCTTAGCTTCAAACCAGACTTGTCAAATTCACACGCTATCCTATTGGAACACAAATGAGATATCTGTAGATGGGAAAATTGCTGAAAACCATTCCGAAATTGTGTATTTAAATTTAATTTCAAATATATACTTTGAGGTTCCCTGAAAAGTGAACTAAAAGTGCGTTGCCTACAATTGCGGCTTTCTCCACTGCAATACAATCATTTCTCTATGTACTCCTTGTTATCAGAGGTGAACTTTCACTACAAATTTAGTTACAAATGTAGTTTACATGACTTTCTCTACTCTTGTACAAACACTTATTGATCTACTACAAGATAAACATTATCTTATTGTAGTTACAAGGGAATACAGTAGACTTTAAGTGATAGTCAAATGTTTTGGTCGTTATGTGATGTATACATGACTTTCTCTACTCTTGTACAAACACTTATTGCTCTCTCTACTTCAAGATAAACATTATCTTATTGTAGTTACAAGGGAATACAGTAGACTTTAAGTGATAGTCAAATGTTTTGGTCGTTATGTGATGTATACATGACTTTCTCTACTCTTGTACAAACACTTATTGCTCTATCTACTTCAAGACAAACGTTATCTTATTGTAGTTACAATGTAATACAGTACACTTTAAGTGATAGTCAAATGTTTTTGGTGTTACGTGACGTCTTTGAAATTCCATTGTCTTTAAATGGCCAGGGAATAAAAAATAAATGACTTCTCACTCGAGAAAAGATGTGTATGTGGAAAATTAAGACAGCAACAACGAATATGATCCAAAAGTTTCATTCCACTACAAATACATCGCATATAAATTGTGCTTTTAACGACATCTACATTTTGTTTAGTAGTATGTTGTGTATCTGTCACATTTTACCAGTTATACAAAAAATCATTCAGAATAAGAGCACTTATGAGAACATTTCTAGAAAATTCAAGACACACATTTCATTTGTCGTGAAATTATCTTAAACATGTGGTACTTGACTCAAAATTGTTAGACTGTGTCGAAAGCGTTTGATAAATCCAAAAACAGACTAGTGGAGGAAATAAAAATCTTATCTTACGTGCACATAGGTGTCTGTCTCTACCCCTGTCGCTTTCTTTTCTTATATCTTTTAAAAGCTTTTTAACTTTGGTATGTATCAGAGATTTCATTGTGTATATAGGAGGCTGCAATGGCGGACTAAGTAGGCTATCCGTGAAAAATTCAAATGTCATTAGCTTTATGGATATGTTAAACACATAATGGGCGTGAAATACTTCTTAATTTGCCGCACAGAGCTTGAGGTTCGTTTACATCCCATAAATCTACCGACTTTACTTCCCTTCCGAAGGAAGCTATGTTGTGAATTGTTACACGCGATAAAATCTATTGCCGTCCACTAAGTTTGAACCCCTGACCTTGGAGGTTGGCACTAGACCACGGAGGACGACGTAGGTACCGGGTTCATACCCCTCTGCTCGTTTGAGGGAGATTTGTTAAACACCGTTTGATCACTAATGCAGGGTGTAGAGTTTGAATGATGAACCTACGATGACTGGTGAAATGTGGTGTCGATGTTTCGCCTGAACATAACGTATCCCCCTCAGGGTGATTCCCCGTTACCACTTCGCTTTGGTTTGTAATTCCAGCCTCTGCTGCTTCAGGCGCTCAATCACACATCCATTTCATTGCATGTTGACATCTTTCACTCAACCAAAACATGTATCAGTAATTCACAAAATACCGAGCGGGATGGTCAGGCTTTCAGTTCCCGTGGCCGACCTACTTGACACATGGGTTTTTTCGGGGGGTTTTCCTGGGTCGCCTTCCGTAGGACGACCTCCGGTCTCCTAGCCCGGTCTGATGAGGCCGTTTCCGGACCCCAGTTGGGTGAGATGCCGGTTGTGCTGGCCTCACGGGCAGTTTCTAACTGGTAAACTGTAGATACTCTGCACTGTCGTTCTCCTTGGGACGACCGCCCCCAGTCTCCTTTCGCCTCATCCTTCCTCCCACGGATGCCCCACTTGGGACTTAGATACACAACAGTGCAAAAGTTTTCCGATGGACGAGGGAATTGGAGAGGCAGAGGAACAAAAGTCTATGCTCGATTAGTTTAGCCTAGTGAAAGCAAAGGCCAGGTTCACCTGCTGATCAACAATGACGTTCCGCTCCACCGAACACGGCAGGCAGGTGACTGCCTTTAAGCAGTCTACTCAGCAATAGTAGTAGTAGTAGTAGTAGTAGTAATAATAATAATAATAATAATAATAATAATAATAATACCGCCACTGCTATTAAAAGCCGACCAGGATGACTTAGGTGCTGGCATTCTTATCCCAAGGTTACCAGTTCAAGCCCGGTCTAGTTCGATGGTTTCTACGTGTGGCTGAAAGTGAAATGCATCATATCAGTTTTACTGACATTTAAACAACTCCTCCATGAAACCTCCGAAATACCGGTGACACTAATGTGAATTTCTATTTGAACTGTCATTATAAAACAAAATAGTTATTTTATTTATTTCGTTAGTCGTTGAAAGTCCAATATATATTGTTGTTTTTTTTTTTTTTTTAATTTGGTGGCTAATATTAATTGTAGTAGTATGTCCATATAAGCTGTTCTTGAGAACTGTAACAAAGGAAATAATGTATTTATTTTTGGAACAAGATACACTTAATTTTAAATACCACAGAATTTAATATATTAATTGTCGCTAACCTAGGAAAGGTAGAAGTATTTCGTTCCAGATAAAACTACCACTTTGAGTATTGGAAATGCATTTAAAAAAAGAAAGGGAGATTAAAATGGTTGAGGTATGAGTGTACGAGAGAGAGGAAATAACGTCATTAAAAAAAGGTTCGATTAATACCTAAGTTGATACTGGAGAGTTATATGAAACCACCTACGTTTCATGTGGCAAACATGTTTTTGTTTCCCATTGAGGCTTAAATACCTGTGCGCCGAACTCGCTGGTCAGGTATAAGGAAACTGAACTGCCCTAGCGCAACTAATTTATAAGTAGGCAGCGGATTTATACGCACTAAAATGGGCAAAATAGGCCCTTAAATAGACACTAAATATTTGCTAAGTAAACATTTAGAAATACACAATTTTAGTAAAATAGCTCCTAAAATGCACTATAACTAAATGACAATCATGGCAACATATGCTGCAACAAATTCGCTAAACACATACTATTTTGTGGTTCCCTAAACGAAATAGTTCTACATTTATTCCAAATTTCATAAATGGTTCCAGAGCAAGTTAAAATAATAGATATTGTCGTATAATTAAAATACATATAATTCTATTTTACTAAGAACCATAATGTACAGAAAGATGTGAAGCAATTATGTCAAAAAACAAAAACATGGGTTTTGGAGAGGGGTGGGTTTAAGGGTTAAAATTGAAATATCTGAAGGTTTTGTTAATGACCTGTACCTATGTGAAATGTTTGTCTTGGCCATATCAACGAAGGGAAAATATAATCGCAGCTATTTAACAATTTGTATTTTCATAAGCGTTTTCACTGAGAAGTAAGCATTATAATCCTTTTCGGTACAAATAACAAAAACACAACAAATGTAAATGGGTACACTTAATATGCAGTTGCCCTTAGAGGTATGTTTAGAATTCCATACAGATTAATAGAAAACTGTATCGTATGGAACATTTTGAAGTTAGGAAAATGTAGACAATATGGAATCTGAAAAATCTGAGGTTTAAAATTACGTAATAGCAGCTACGATACAGCTGTAGGGTTATTTAAATAGGCATGTCACGTTTCTGTAGTGCCACTAGAAAAAAAAAAAAAAAACGTTATACTATTGAAGTATGTCTATATTCATTTTAAGACAAAACAAGCTAAATTTGGTATTGTTGTAAGTTTTGGGCCAATTTGCACAGATATGTGTCCTTAATAAACCCCTTTTTGTATATCCAATGTGCAGCAGTAAGAAATTTCCCTTCTCCGAAAACTTCACGTTGAAACGAACAAATACAACAGCTGTTGTCACAAATTACAAACAGAAGAAATTGGCTAAAAAGGCAGTTTTAGGCACTAATGAGCAGAATAGGCACAAACGTATGAAATAGTAATTATAGGTACTATAAAACTAAGAAATTACGCTAATAATTGTATGAAGCGTGCTTATAACTTAAAAGCCTACGTTTCTGAACAAAGGAATAAAATAGATAAGTAGGGCAAAATCCACCCCCTATTGATAAGAAACTCGCCTCCCTCCCGTAGGTCAGTCTTGCACGCATCGGAATACGTTTGCTCGCGTCTGTACAACAGACCAACAACTGGACCACCGTGCCGACTCCAATCCATCGAGAGCGCCATAAAAGGTATGTATCTCATGTGTATACGAGAACCTCCAGTGGTTTACTGGGAAAATAGAGTCAGTTGGAGAATTTAATGTCGTGCTGGCATGTTGCTATGGTAGCTCAATGATTAACAGCAACTCAACGGAGACTGGGAGAACCATAGTTGCAATCCCGGCTAGGGCGTTGAATTTTTCAGTCCGACTCTACCCTTCATAAACCACGTGCACGTGACTTTACCCAGATATTGCTGGTTTATGTTTGTGATATTCCTGACTGTTGTTCTCCGTCTTGTTTCCCTTCGTTTCTCCCATGTAGGTTTTGCTATAATGTAAATGTCTTTTATGTACGCCCGGTTTATTTTTATGATAGTATTTACGTGTTCTGGTGGCGGCATTAAATTTGTAATTTTTTGGAATTTGTGAAATATCCTGGGGTGTTTATCACGGTCAACCTTTGTAACTCCCCACATTTGCAGGAAGTGAGGCGTGCCCTTAGGGTTCGTCCCAAGATTCAACAGATTCCTAACGGCTCCGTAGGGAACGCGCTCTCCTGCCATTTAGGCAACCCTTCTGCCTCCAGGCCATGAATCTCTTGCAGTGGAAACCTGCCAAGTCCCATCTAAACCTAATAAACACCATTCATATTACACTCGTTTCCCCTCACTTTACAATAGCTTCTCGTTAAAGAACAAAATATTTCACACGACCTTCCCTACCCTTCTGTGCATTTCCCTTCTGCAAAAGCTTAATTTTCTAACTACTTAAATATCAATCGAGATAAATGTCTCATTACACATTTCACTGCAGAAACTGCAAACTGAAGTGATATTTAAATGTTCACATTCGTTGAGGTGCGTTCAAATTCAATGGTAGACTAATAAACAGATCTTTTTAACTTACGACCTCCAACGTTAAGTCATCGGACAATGAATGAAATGATGTTCAAATGAGTACAGGGTACATAGAGCTTAGAGTTACCAGACATTCATCTTTCAGGATAAGAGAAAACCTCCAACGTTAAGTCATATCGGACGATGAATGAAATGATGTTCAAATGAGTACAGGGTACATAGAGCTTAGAGTTACCAGACATTCATCTTTCAGGATAAGAGAAAACCTCCAACGTTAAGTCATATCGGACGATGAATGAAATGATGTTCAAATGAGTACAGGGTACATAGAGCTTAGAGTTACCAGACATTCATCTTTCAGGATAAGAGAAAACCTCCAACGTTAAGTCATATCGGACGATGAATGAAATGATGTTCAAATGAGTACAGGGTACATAGTGCTTAGAGTTACCAGACATTCATCTTTCAGGATAAGAGAAAACCTCCAACGTTAAGTCATATAGGACGATGAATGAAATGATGTTCAAATGAGTACATGGTACATAGAGCTTAGAGTTACCAGACATTCGTTTTTCAGGATAAGAGAAAACCTCCAACGTCAAGTCATATCGGACGATGAATGAAATGATGTTCAAATGAGTACAGGGTACATAGAGCTTAGAGTTACCAGACATTCATCTTTCAGGATAAGAGAAAACCTCCAACGTTAAGTCATATCGGACGATGAATGAAATGATGTTCAAATGAGTACAGGGTACATAGAGCTTGGAGTTACCAGACATTCATCTTTCAGAATAAGAGAAAACCTCCAGCGTTAAGTTATATCGGACGATGAATGAAATGATGTTCAAATGAGTACAGGGTACATAGAGCTTAGAGTTACCAGACATTCATCTTTCAGGATAAGGGAAAACCTCCAACGTTAAGTCATATCGGACGATGAATGAAATGATGTTCAAATGAGTACAGGGTACATAGAGCTTAGAGTTACCGGACATTCATCTTTCAGGATAAGAGAAAACCTCCAACGTTAAGTCATATCGGACGATGAATGAAATGATGTTCAAATGAGTACAGGGTACATAGAGCTTAGAGTTACCAGACATTCATCTTTCAGGATAAGAGAAAACCTCCAACGTTAAGTCATATCGGACGATGAATGAAATGATGTTCAAATGAGTACAGGGTACATAGAGCTTAGAGTTACCAGACATTCATCTTTCAGGATAAGAGAAAACCTCCAACGTTAAGTCATATCGGACGATGAATGAAATGATGTTCAAATGAGTACAGGGTACATAGAGCTTAGAGTTACCAGACATTCATCTTTCAGGATAAGAGAAAACCTCCAACGTTAAGTCATATCGGACGATGAATGAAGTTATGTTCAAATGAGTACAGGGTACATAGAGCTTAGTGATAATATTAATCAAATGGTATTGTTTTTGTTAAATGCTTACGCTATTTTCTAACTTAAGATTTCGTATTTGAAAAAGGATAAACAAAAACTTGTTAGTGGACGACAGGTCTGCGTGTTGCACTACCTGAATGAGCAGGGAACTGTTTATTACTGATAATCATTCCCTAATCATCCATAGGTCCTAGAGGTCAGGTATAATCGTGTTTAAAACAAATGAATATTGAAGTTTTGAATACAATATATTTCTTCCACCTTCTTAGAGAAAAATGTTATGTAGTGTAATGACAGTGTTTTCTGTGTTGTTTTGTTAGATACACATTTTGTTGAGAGTACCTATACCAGGAAAACGGAAGAAGAAATATAAATGAAGATTGCAGACTAAAATGAAGATAGGAATAACGGAAGTTTGGACGGAAACGTGTCATATATCTGAGTATAATTGATATTTGTGGGACCTTGTACGATTTGGAAGGCAACATGTACTTGTTTCTCATTTCCGGGGAATCCCGCAGAGTTCTTCCGTCTGATAGCCTTCACACACTTCCCGACTTTATTCGTTCTGCTTCCTTAGCTCCTAGATTCGCAGTTTTTGACATTGTCTAAACCATCTTCGTGTTGCATCTGTCAAACCGACTTTTTGACTTATAGAGTGAAATACATCTCAAAATGCTTCTTTCCGCTAATATTTGGAAATACGAGGGCTGTTCAATAAAGAATTATGACAACTTCTTTTTGACAACGTACCTTTACTCATCCTCATAATTTTGATGGTTCTTCTCAAAATAGTCTCCCCTGAATGCGATGCACTTGTCCCAGCGTTTCTACCAGTCTTCAAAGGCATGCTGGAAACCATTTTTGAGAGATCCTTCAAAATCACCTCCGCAGCCTTCACCGCTGCTTCTGATGATGGATAATGTCTCCCACGAAGGCGTTTCTTCAAGTTAGGGAATAGAAAAAAGTCACATGGGGCTAAATCCGGACTATAGAGAGGGTGAGAGATGCACTTCACGTTGATTTTTCCAAGATATTCAGCAACAACATTGGCAATATGCGGCCGCGCATTATCGTGGTGCAACATCCAGTCTGCTTCACGGAAATGTGGTCTTTGGCGCCTGATATGGACTTGCAATGTTTTCAGGACATCCCTGTAGTATTGTCCAGTTACTGATGTGTGTGCAGGTACAGCATGCTGATAAACCATTCCATGAATATCAAAGAATGAGATGACCATAACTTTCCCAGCAGAAGCAACCACTTTTGGTTTTTTTAGGGGTTGGTGATGAAGGAGATTTCCACACTGAGCTTTGCTGTTTGCTCTCAGGATCAAAATGATGTAGCCAAGTTTCATCAGCAGTGATTACGTTAGAAAGAGACTCCGGATCTTCCTCTAACATCAACTTTAACTGCATGTTACCTCCATTGTAGCGGTAGGCGATACTGAACATGTCTGAACTTGCCTGGTTCTCACAGGCGGGAACCAGGAGTACCAACAATGAAACTACTACGGCGTGTTTGTTTCACATTAAGCTAACAGAATATAATAAGATTGAACTTTAGTGCGAAAAATTATGATCATTCTTTATTGAACAGCCCTCGTATTTATTTGTATGAACACCTACATGTAAATTTTTACTTTAATATAAATTAGCCCGCCTCGGTAGCGTAGATGGTAGCGTGTCTGCCTCACGTTCAAGAGGTCCCGAGTTCGAATCTTGGTCAGAGTGAGTTACCTGGATAAGGGTTTTCCGAGGTTTTCCTTTATCCTAAAACAGGAATGTCGTATAACTCTAAGCTCCATGGACCCTGGGCCCATTTGAACATCATTTCACCCATTCCATTCATCGTCCGATGACTTAAAAAGTTAAAGTACGTAAATCAAAATTAACGTACCAAAGTACCATTTTAATGTTAGGGAAGGATAAATAAGTATGAATAAAATACAATCACTAGACCTACATTTATTGTAGTTTTAATGAAATGTACAGCTACAAATTGTATTCATTCAGTAAGTAACAAATAGTTTATATATGTTCACATTCTCCTGGCAATACATTCGTCAATGTAGCTTTCTGAAATAGAAACGACTAGCCAACATCGATTGGTATTAGCCAACAGCCGGCCTTGGTCTAAATAACTCTATATTCCACAACATAACATTACAAATAATTTTACTATTTTATTCTAGTTTAATTTAAAAAGTAATAAGCCATTATAATGATTAGGGTAACTGTAAGATAAAAAATTGCATGGTACAACACTTATTTATACACTCGCGGAAATTAACAAACCTTCCACTCGTCGATAAAAAACGTCTCTATTTACTAACATAAATAACAATAGAACATCGTGGTTTAAGAGTATTTATGCAAGCTCGAGTCAGTACATTGGCGTGAGTTACCATATTTGTACAACGTGGGACAGTAAGCTCAAGAAATGACAATTTGGCTCGTCACAAGTTTCTTGGAATTGCGGATGTAGTCCTGGCAGTCTCAACACGGATATCCTCCAGATTGTTTGGCCAAGTGTGCGTGTGTGTGCTGCTATCCCAGATCTTCTGGTAAAGCACAGTTACGCGTGTCCCATTGAGAAACGTCTCAACTGTTCCACTCGACTTGAGAAACAATTACCTAACTGTACATTTAATAAATACGTAAAATATGAAGCTATTAACAGTGAAGTTTGGTATAACTTTACTTACTCAAAATAAATATAGTATTAAAATGTATTGCATTTCTCTATAAAAGATAAAATTCCTAATAATAAAAAATCTGGTATTTATCAGTTTAATTGTTTCGATTGTGATAAAGTTTATATTGGAAAGACAAAACGTAATTTGGAAACCAGAACGAAAGGACATTTTCGTAACATTAAATATAAACTGATAAATCGGCCGTAGCAGATCATTTTTGGTCATTTATCCATGAAATAAATCCAGAAGTTAAATTATTAAAACAAATAAATGATGTCTGTCTTACATCTTCAATATTGACATAATTTCTGAGAGAGTATTATTGGAGTTCTAACTTAATGTAAGCCTGTTAGCCTACCCCTGAGTGTTATTGTTCTTATTGTACTGTTACCTTCTTTTCACTCTGATCTGTAAAGCATTGTACTGCTGATCGATCAATAAAAAATTATAAAAAAAAAACAAATAAATGGTCTGATAGATTTAATGGTTTGGGAAAAAGTATTTATTTTAAAAAATAAACATCGCGTAATGAATTCCGAAATACCGGCATTTGATTCTGTTTTTAAATTTGTTGGTAGCACTGACAGGAACACATCGAGTTCTAATGTTTAGTAACGATGGCGACAGCTGAAGATCTGTATGAATATACATGAAATTGCGATCCTGTAGAATTTATAAGAATTATCATCATTTCTTATAAAATAAGTGAAGTTTTAAGTTACAGCTTGTTGTATTTGTATATAACTGTAGATTTTTTTATTTTATGAGTGAAATAATGCACAAATAAGCTAGTGATCCATAGGGCTTGGAATTACCGGGCATTTTCTTTCGCCCTAACGGAGATTCAAACTTAGGACCTCTTGAAGATAAGGCAGGCGCGCTAATTTGTTAGCACGGGGAAGGTTTGTTTCATCAGTATTTCACTATTAAAATACACTCGCATTCATACTTCCAGGCTCTGGACGCGGGGGGGGGGGGAGATAGGAAATGAAAAAAAATCGAACCCAGGCCTCTGGATTGAGAAGGCAAAGCGCTGACCTACAGCAGAGTAAGTCGTCACTTAGAGGTGCGTATCTCATGGTTGTGAGAACGCCTAATGGTCTATTGGGAAACACACGAGCCAGTTGGAGAATTTAATGTCATGTCGGCATATTGGCCATAGTAGCTCAGTGGTTAAGAGCACCCGAACGGAGACCGGGAGATCCGTAGTTCAAATCCCAGCTATAACACTGAATTTTTCTATCTGGCTCTATTCATATTAACGGAAGTTTTCACTTGTCCCGAGAGATGAATGTCTAATGTTGAAATGAGTCCAGGGTGCATAGAGCTTAGAATTACCAGAGATTTGTATTTCAAGATAAAAGAGAACCCCGCAAAAAGCCTCATCACCCTGATGGATATTCATACTCGGGACCTGAACGTGAGGCAGTTATCACCCAAACACGGGCTTCGTTGTATGTTTCTCAATTTTCCTTTTTTGTCAATGAAAATGAACTTTGCTCTGTGCGTAAAATTGTAGAGCGAGTTATCTGAAGACACATATACACATTTTGGGATTGTCTTATTGATTGAGTGACGTAAATTAGTGTACACTGGAAAAAAAACTACATTATAATATTTTATTTCTCTGCAAGTAATCAAACATTTCTATATATTTTCACTTTGCTAAAGTATAAAACATGCCATGGTCATGCTTAGGAATTTTAAAATTAGTCGCATTTTTTCGCTAATTAAAAATACTTAACTGCACTACCTCAGAAACTACTGAAATGGTGTATAGCATTTCTTTATTTACTCACATTAAGTGTACCAATTTTAAAGTAAATAGCTGTGAAGGTACAAAAAGGTTCAGTTGCGGTCTCCTTGACGGAATATTGCGGAAGGTGCATTGTGGGAAGTCAACTTGACATACGCACGCATTATGTACGCTGTATGAATAATCCTGAACTGCGTACAAGAGGGAAAACTGAGGCAGTGGTATAATGGGAATTGCTATATGCTGGCTTTAAAGTTCCCTTCTTCACAGGAAACAGGCGCTTCAAAACATACCATCTGAAAATTCAAACATGCGTACCTACGTACTCGATATTGACCCAAACTGGTGTACTTAAAGGCATTTCCCATGTCTGTACATTTACTGGCACATAAAACAAGTCTTGGGGGACAAATTTCGGCATACCAGCTGCGCTAATATGACCCTGGCGTCGTTAAACAACATACATACGCGTGCGCAATTCTTGTAAAACAAAGAAACATTCAAACGCGCGAAACTTCGATACCGGCTTTTGGTTTGTTACAGAGAAAATTACAAATATTACCATACAGTAAACAAAATACCTATTTACGCAGTGCTTATTTTGTTAAAGCAACACTACTTTCAGACAGCTAACCCTATTTCATTTAAATCCTATAAATATTTTGTATCTCGGTCACTCAGGCAAGTTGCTTTCTTCTGCAGTACGCAAGACAGCTGTTTTCGACTTTTCGAATGCCTAGCTTCCGCATTTGACGCTTGCACCGGTAACACAAATAGTTATTAAAAAGCAATCAAGAGTTGCACTGTTGCTAATCTCTGCTGTGAAAACACGACACCTATAGCACCTGTTAAGTGATTTTCATTAGTAACTAAATACTAGATAAACAATATCGATATTATTAAATACAATGTTTACAAATCACTTACCCTTTAAAAAAGACTATTTCTGTGTCGAGATGTCGTTTCACGCAATATTCCAGGAAAATACAGTAGGTAATGGTTCCTTTAACATCACTTGACCCAAAGAAGTGTAATGTTTCACACACTTTAGCACCTAAATTGTCAAAACACAACACGCTGCATCACATGCACACGCGCTCACGTCTACAACAGCTATAAGCTTCCCTTCCTCACTCCGTAAGAGTCCAAGCTCGTCTGTTGTTTCCACGTTCTGCTTTCCCACACGCACTACCAGGTGGCGTGCACGACAGTCAGAGATCTTCAACAAGTGAGATATCCTACTCGTTCCTTGCCATAACGTGTGTTCTGTTTGAGTTAAGTTGTTTTATTATTCTCTAATGTTTACGATGCTTTATTTTCAAGTGTATTTTATAAATTAATTATAGAAATCTCGTTTGCCATCTCAATGGCCAGAAGTATGGTAATTTTCGCAGTACCACGGTAATGTGCTACAACATTAGAATGTTCGTCCAAGCGTAAACTTGTGAACGAGGAGAGGGTACATACAAGAGGAGATTTTGCCCCTTCCTCAGTCTTTCCAACACAACACTTCGAGTTAACTATAAGTAAAAGCATCAAATTCTAGTAGAGTAGTACACATTATCGCAATTATTAGATACCGTATAATCATAAAAGGACAGTTGATCTGTTTGGGTATGGATAAAATGAAAGTCACTATAAAGGCCAATCAATATGTTTGCAGAAGACCTTTCTTGTTGGTTATATTATGCTATAATGTTGGCAATTGCTATATATGACAAACAATGCATAGTCTGAAAAGACAAAATAATATTTTACAGATCTAAATGGCTATTACAATCAGCAGCGGCATCAGTGAGCGTCAGCGTTCAAAGAGTTCAAATGGAATTTCGACGTGAATATGGTATGTGGATAATGTTGTGGTGTCGAACATTTGCAGAAGCAGATTCAGTGCTCCAGGAGGTCGCAAGCGAAACCCAATACGAGAAAAAGCTGTCTGAAATAGTCCTACGAAACGTTTGACACGACTGTCAGCAGAAATGAATGTATCACATACGCCATGTCAGCGTATTGTCCGAACTTACCTAAAACTGCATCCATTTCAGTTAAACGTCTACAAGCGCTATGTGATAAGCACAGTGGCGGCTCGTACCGCGGGAAAAAGTCCATGCCCCTCAGCTAGTTTCGAAAAATGAAGTCCATGCCCCGATGTTTCTTCGTGATATAAACAGAATTTCTACTTCCTTTCGCTTTTTGCTCAATTTTTAGATCGGGTATTGATCACCCTAACGTTTTTACAGATACTAACATTCTTTCTAATGCTCGCCTTCAAAAGGGAGTTTTCAGATGTTCATTAACCTTGTTCATTATTTATTGGTTAAAGTTCTCGTAATATTAAATTGCTCATACACGGGGGGATTCTCGTTATGATCACGGGAATGGAGTATTGTGCCAACGTGATAGCTACATCACAAACAATCTGCCCTGCGATTTAATAAACATTAAGTTATTGATTTATTTACGTAAGAAGGCTGGAATTTGTTTCTACAGCTAAAATATAAAGCAATGGTAGATTATTAAATTATTTTCAATGCATATTCAAGTTCTACAGTTATAACTATGAGTGTTGGTGGCCCTGCTTCACCGCGCAACGAACAGATGCAATACGCATTTGTGAGAAAATCTTGGGAACTTTGGACATCAGGGAAGCAAGAGGTAAAGGCTGTACGCATGCGCAGTAACTGATTACCGAGCTTGTTGGCTCTCAGCACGTTGACGTCACGGATACGTCCCATTAGTTACGCAGGTGTTTTACATGCATCAAGACCTCATTAAGTTCTTATACTTACAAGAATGCATTGTTATTTACACCGTCTTTTAAACATTTTACAATGTCATTTATAAAACAGAAAAGAGCGTGCTGCAGCACTGTAGCACGTAAGGACCAGCCGCCCCTGGATAAGGATCACGAAGCTCGTTTGAATTTTGCATCCATAGTGTGCCAATGGATTGAAGGTGATGACGGTTTCTTAAATAAATGGTTATTTACAGACATGGCTACTTTACATGTCAGAGGGAGAGTGAACACACATAACTCATTAGTTTGGGCAAGACAAAATCTATATATGTCGTACGAACTTGAAAGTTCGAGTCCAAAAGTTAACATATGGTGAAGAATGAGCCGTAATAAAGTACATGAACCGTCCGTCTATGCCATGAAGCTTATTTGGATATATCGCAGTAGTTTCTGTTGGCACAACTTGAGGAAGATGACAATATGGACATTTTATTTCAGCAAGATTGTGCACCCCTCACTTTCAATGGCAGGCAGTGGCGCAGCGTGCAATGAGGCGCTGGAAGTGCCGCTTTCCCAAGAATTTCAGGAGAAAAAGAAGAAAGAGAAAATTCATGACAAACAATATTTTAATTGCTCTGGATATATTTTCAAAATTTATTCGCGAACATCCGCAGTGCTGCGGATAATTTGACAATTGCTGAGATTCCGGGAACTCATTCAATTTACACATTCGTAACATTCAATACCATACTTCGTATGTTTCCGGAAACAATCGCGACTCTTCGATAGTTAGGAAGCACTGGCAGATTTTGTCACGTGAACTCTCTGTAGCGTGTGAAGAAAAGTGAGTGAATTGCATACTGTCACCTAATTATCGGAAGGCCCGACCAGCTAGCAGCCTGGTAGGCAACAGGAGACATTCAGCCCACGCCTACCCATTTATCTTGTAGCGCTAATGAGGGGGATGGTTGGAGAAACATCACTAGCCATCTCTTTCCCCCTCCCTGACGACTGGAACAGTCGGGAAGATTCACTGGACCACGAGACTTCCAGAAACGGCGATCTTCCCTATATAAGGCCTGCAGTGGACGAGTCCGTTATTCTTTGCGGCCTACATGTCTGATTTCCCCTTAGAACCACAGACTGTTACGTGCCAATATGCCGACGAGGTCCTCATAATGGCACGTAACAAAAACCTAAGATATTGTCATCCTCCACTGCAGCGCCAGCTCCGAGCCATTGGCCGTTGGAGTGGAGGATGGCCATTAGCCCCGAGAAGAGCTCCGCTCTTCTCCTGGCTAAGGTCCAAGCTGGGCGACCCGATTGGTCGCTGAGGTTGAGGCAGAGGCAAATCCCTTGGGTTCCCACTGCCAAATACCTTAGTGTCCTCCTCGATCGCGGTCTCACCTACGCACCTCACGTCCGGGTCAAAGCCGGACAAGGGCATGCAGCACTAACGCAGTTGTACCCAGTGCTTAAATCCACCATGCCAACGCACCTCAAACTACGCCTGTATCGGGCGATTATACCGTCCCTGATTCTGTACGGCTGCGAAGTCTGGGGATCAGCGGCTCCGACCACTATTCGCAGACCACAGCGCGTCCAGAACAGGGCACTGCGCATGATCTACGATACCAGGCGTAGATTCCCGTCCCACATCCTTCACACATACTCCGGAGTCCCGTACATTGTGGACGTGGTGCGGGAGAGGTCCCGCACCATCTACGATAAGCTAGACTCCCATCCTGGTGAACACCCTTGGCCGTTACGACCACAGGGCTTCTCGCCGTCGACCGAACTACCGGTCGCCCAAAGATGCTTTGGGTAACCAGAATTGAACAGGGCCACATTCCCCTGACTCCAAACCCCCAAGCCCAGAAATGGGCTTAGTAAGTCCAATACCTAAACATTGTTCCTTTCCCTCTAGCCTGTTAAACGGACTGTGCTCAGATGCCTCCCAGGCAGGCGGAAGAGCGCAGCCAGCTCTGGACGCACAACCCCCTACGGGGCAACAGCGCACATAAGGCTAGACATACCACTGCCGAAGACAACCGCCTAAGACAAAGACGACTCTATTATACTGCCCAGATAAAGCCGCAATAAGCGGCTAGGTGCTGGGCAGCAAACACTCCGTCCAGGTAAACCTGAACGACTCGATTCTTCTGCTGGTCAGTTCAGTCCTTGGCGAGCAGCCGTAGAAGCACCGGGCTAGTGAACGGACTGGAAGACTGTGTACGTGTATAAGAGAAGTTGTACGTAATTGTGAGTGTAGAGTGGACCTGTGACAGACGAACTGGTGGATTGTAACTGTGTGCGCTACGTAATTCTATGTAATCGGCAAGTGTTCCAACTGTAATTCGGTGGAAATAAAGAACATTCTGAGTTTGTGCAATTCCACTTTTAATTTCACGAACCCACAAAGTCACAATACTTTCTCCATTTTAGGCTAACAGTTCTCGGGTGTGAACCTTTGAAAGTCACACCTCGCCACTAGGTACTTCCCTTAGTTACTATATCTACTAGTAGAAAAGGTAATATAACATATTGGAACAGTCAAATCAAGAGCAATAAATCTCTAGGAAATGGTTAATGCTAACGCCAAAAGGACAAAATGTGTGTATTTTTAACCAGAACAGAAGTGTAGGTAAACTTTTGTCTATCTCTTGTGATTTAAAAATTAAACAAAATTACACAAAATGAAGCGGGTTTTGCTGCCCATTCCCAATGTGAAAATCTTAGATATGTGATATTTCAGTGAAAATGCTTAAGCTGTTTCAGAGGAAATAAAAAATAAGAAAACGTTTGTTCTTTAAGAGTAGTTTGGGGAAAGGGTTTTTTAAAATTTCAGTATGCACCTTTGGAAGTTATTTAATTTATATACCATGTTTATTTGTATGACACTTTATTTTTAATGATGTTGCTTACAGAAACATACCTCACGGATACTTTTTATAATTTTTTAGGGGTGGGGGATCGCGGACGTTAAATCACGTACTTTCTGTGAAATCCCGAAACCTATTCTTGGATTTGAATACAATATTTCTTCTTAGAACAAATAAGTTGTAAGGAAAGTAAAAATAATGTAAATGAGAATGATTATTGAAATTATTAAAGCATGCTTGGCTCAATATTCAAGTTGATTTGTAACTTTAATTCGTGAACTTTATCATGAAAGTACAACATTCAGGATCTTCCTCTACCTTGTACAAGTAATAGAGAAAGTAAAACTAGTGTTATGTAGCTATTAGAATTGTGAATTACGTGTAGGGACAACTTGCAACTTGAAACAGCTGATACAAGATCTGCTTGCGGACCAGCGAATGGAACGAACTGCAGCTTCAAGATTTGAGTTACAGGAAACCGATATCGCAAATCCAACTCCCGTTATCTGGGTTTCTGCCCCTTCCTCCTTCTCTGCGGGTTTATTCTTATCTTTGTTTCAGCCATTTATGCTTTATGCGTCCTTTACACAACGGGGAAAAAAATGAAGTGCGTAGTGCTGTAAAGCCGCGTACATATCTTTCCGATGTTACTCTTTGCAGTCAAAGAGTAGAAAATACGCCCCGAGATAGCGACACAATTTGATACGTATTGAACATTGTCATATATGTTATGTGTTGCAGATGAGGTTGTTATTGTTGTAATTCGACCATTACGTGAAACAATCAAACAAGATTTGTTGGGATAGTTTATCTGTATTAATATTGTAGAGAGGGGTGTGTGGATGGGGGAGAAATCTAAAAAATTTGATAATACGAGAGCAGTTCAATAAAGAATGATCACCATTTATTTTTAAAACGTCCCTTTACTCATCCTCATAATTTTGATGGTCCTTCTCAAAATAGTCTCCCCTGAATGCGATGCACTTGTCCCAGCGTTTCTGTCAGTCTTCCAAGACATGCTGAAAACCATTTTTGAGATATCCTTCAAAATCGCCTCCGCAGCCTTCACCACTACTTCTGATGATGGATAATGTCTCTCACGAAGGCGTTTCTTCAAGTTAGGGAATAGAAAAAGTCACATAGGGCTAAATCCGGACTATAGGGAGGGTGAGGGATGCACTTCACGTTGAGTTTTGCAAGATATTCAGCAACAACATTGGCAATATGCGGCCGCGCATTATCGTGGTGCAGCATCCTGCCTGCTTCACGGAAATGTGGTCTTTTGCGCCTGATATGGACTTGCAATGTTTTCAGGACATCCCTGTAGTATTGTCCAGTTACTGATGTGTGTGCAGGTACAACATGCTGATAAACCATTCCATGAATATCAAAGAATGAGATGACCATAACTTTGCCAGCAGAAGCAACCACTTTTGCTTTTTTGGGGGTTGGTGATGAAGGAGATTTCCACACTGAGCTTTGCTGTTTGCTCTCAGGATCAAAATGATGTAGCCAAGTTCATCAGCAGTGATTACGTTTGAAAGAAACTCCGGATCTTCCTCTAACATCAACTTTAACTGCGTGTTACCTCCATTACAGCGGTAGGCGATACTGAACATGTCTGAACTTGATGGTTCTCACAGGCGGGAACCAGGAGTACCAACAATGAAACTACTACGGCGGGTTTGTTTGACATTAAGCTAACAGAATATAATAAGATTGAATTTTAGTGCGAAAAATTATGATGATTCTTTATTGAACAGCCCTCGTACTTTCATTTTTGAAAAGCCCTGTTCTTATAGTTTATTTGAAGCACAGTTCACGTATGTAAAATAGTTATTTACGGTACTAATGAATCAAGACTTATTTTACTTACGAGAGGAAGGTTTGTTAATTTCCGCAAGTGTATAAGTCTTGTACCATACAATGTTTTATCCAGCGCTTACCCTAATCATTAAAAACACTTTCTACTTTTCTAAATAAACTATAATAAAATAGTAAAATTATTAGTGATGTTATTTTGTGGAATATAGAGTTATTTAGAGCAAGGCCGGATGTTGGCTAATACCAATCGATGTTGGCTAGTCGTTTCTATTTCAGAAAGCTACATTGACGAATGTATTGTCAGTAGAATGTGAACATATAGCAAAATATTTGTTAATTACTGAATGAATACAAGTTGTAGCATTACTAAATGTTAAAACTACAATAAATGTAGGTCTAGCGATTGTATTTTATTGATGCAGTAGTTAAAGTGAAATTTTATTCATCATTTATATTGAAGTGTTACTTTAGCAGGTTAATTTATATTATTAAAGTACAGCATTAGAAATAAGTGTTGGATAATAAAATAATTACCATGGGACTTTCATTCCGAGCAGTAGATTGTCACCATTTAGTACAATTAAAGCACAGAGAAAAGAGAATCTGAATACGATACGCATGCCATACCAATAAGCCTCACGCTCTATTTCCTTTGCACGATATAATGGAGATCGCGAGTTAAATAAGAGAGAAAATTGTGTCCAGGTAGCATGAGATATCGCTAAACAGAAATTCTATTATTAACAACTGAGAATGTTATTTTCCTTGGTGGTCGAAGACGAAAGCTTGGGAATGGGAAATGTTTATATTCATTTGTTTCCCCTCTATTTTGTTGTGAGACCAAAGCGTTAACCACACACTTATTCGACCATTTCGACCGAGGATTGTTCTACCAGAACTGCAAGAGGTTAAGGAAGACATGTTACGCCAAAGGGTAAATAGGGTAGACCGGCCCTGATGGACAAAGCGGCGAGAAGTCCGACTGCTCCTCGAAGGGCATCTGACGCTAGGCTACTACATAATGTCACCCGAGCGTCGGAACACCCTGTAGACTGGGCAAGCAGCAGACGGGTCGGTGTTCGCCCCACCCCCTCGTTTGTCTTATAGCGTTAAGAAGGGATGGCTGGGACAAAAAACATGACTGCGCCGTCTCTCTCTGTTTCACCTGTGTTCTCGAACTTACAGGATATTTCCTCTAATCTAGAACCTTCCGATCGACCCGCTGGCCCTATATAAGCAGCACGTCGGGCAAGAGGAGTCAGTCAGTTCTTGGTGTAAGAATGCAGTGCTAGTGTACGACGAGAAGACTCTGTGAGAGCATCGGAAGATTGTACGTAATTACGAGTGCAAGTGAAATTGTAACGGACGAACTGGTGAACCGTAACTGTGGGCATTACGTAATTCTGTGTAATAGGCAAGAGTTTAACTGTAAGTCGGTGGAGAACATTTTTGAGTGGTGTAATTGGACTTTTCATTTCACGAACCCACAAAGTCACACTGGTGTCAGGAAGCGGGAAAACATCACCGAACATTACAACCATGGACGCGGCATTGGAAAAGATTTTGGAGAAGATGATGGAAATGAAGGCCGAACTGACCTCGGAAATGAAGACGGCAAATGAAAACCTCGCTGCAAAAACAGAAGCGGCAAACAACAACCTCACCGCCGAGTTGAAACAAATGAAGACGGCCAACGACAACATCACCGCAGAGTTGAAACAAATGAAGACGGCCAACGACAACATCACCGCAGAGTTGAAACAAATGAAAACGGCCAACGACAACATCACCGGGAAGATGGAAGAAATGAAGGCCGAATTAACAGCGAAGATGGAAACGGCAAACAACAACTTGGCCACGACAATGACCGCAAAGATGGCCGAACTGACAACGGAGATGAGGGAGGCGAACGAGGTCCTCGCCGCCAAGTTTGAGGAACGGTTGGCCGGCGTGAGGGATGACGTCACGAATCTGGGCAAGCGGATGGGTCAAGTAGACGACCGCCTTAATGATTTAGAGGAAAAGGCCGACAACATCGCAAAACCCCTCACCCGCCTGACGGAGGAACACCGGCCTTATGTGTGGACAGAGGACGCCGAAAACGCTTTCCAGCACCTAAAGGAGACCCTGTGTAGTACTCCAATTTTGGGTTTCCCACAACCGGGTGGCGCCTTCATTGTGGACACCGACGCAAGCGACCATTGCATTGGAGGTGTCCTATCGCAGATCCAGGACGGCCATGAGCGGGTGATAGCCTACTACAGCAAGACGCTATCCAAGGCAGAGAAGAACTACTGCGTCACCCGACGAGAATTATTGGCGGTAGTAAAGACCTTGGAGCACTTCCATAAGTACCTGTACGGTCAGCCATTCCACCTGAGGACCGACCATTCCGCCCTAACCTGGCTATTGAGCTTTATGAACCTGGAAGGCCAGACAGCACGTTGGGTCCAGAGGCTGCAGGAGTACGACTTCACCTCGGAACATCGTAGAGGGAAGAGCCACGGTAACGCAGACGCCATGTCCCGAAGACCCTGTCCAGAAGAGTGCGGCCAGTGCACAAGAGTGGAAGAGAAGGAGCGTGCCGCAGCAGTCCGAGTAGTTGTGGCAGTGCCTGCTGAGGGCTGGGATAGCGCAGGCCTGAGGAGGGAGCAGCTGGCGGACGCAGACTTGGGGCCACTCTTGAGGGAAGTGGAGGTAGGGACGAGACCAACCTGGGAGGACATCGCACCAAGGACCGCCACCTACAAGTCGTACTGGGTCCAATGGGACTCGTTGAAGATCAGAGAGGGCGTGCTGTTCCGGGTATGGGAATCACCCGATGGGAAGACGAAGAGAGAACAGTTGGTACTTCCCCGGAGTAAGGTACCGGAAGTCTTGGAAGAAGTGCACGCTGGTACTTCAGGAGGACACCTGGGAGCGAACCGAACGATTGACAAACTTCGGCAGCGCTACTTCTGGCTGAGACTCCGAGCAGATGCTGGTGGTACACCTGGACTGCCTGGCACGCTACGATGGTGCTGTTCGGGACGACTAGCTTTGAGGAGGGAGCAGTGTCACCCGAGCGTCGGAACACCCTGTAGACTGGGCAAGCAGCAGACGGGTCGGTGATCGCCCCGCCCCCTCGTTTGTCTTATAGCGTTAAGAAGGGATGGCTGGGACAAAAAACATGACTGCGCCGTCTCTTTCTGTTCCACCTGTGTTCTCGAACTTACAGGATATTTCCTCTAATCTAGAACCTTCCGATCGACCCGCTGGCCCTATATAAGCAGCACGTCGGGCAAGAGGAGTCAGTCAGTTCTTGGTGTAAGAATGCAGTGCTAGTGTACGACGAGAAGACTCTGTGAGAGCATCGGAAGATTGTACGTAATTACGAGTGCAAGTGAAATTGTAACGGACGAACTGGTGAATCGTAATTGTGGGCATTACGTAATTCTGTGTAATAGGCAAGAGTTTAACTGTAAGTCGGTGGAGAACATTTTTGAGTGGTGTAATTGGACTTTTCATTTCACGAACCCACAAAGTCACAATAACAATATGAGACATGCACAAGACGACTTTTGGAAAGAAATAGCAATAAGGAGAATTAGAAGTCTATCATGATAAATTTACAAGACTCAGACAATGAAGACAGTTACAAAGACGAATTCTCTCTTGACGTAAGTGACATTGACAACTATACAGATGAGCCACTGGCAGTTCATTGGATTAGAAAAACAGGTAATTCATCCACTATAATTATAGCATTTAAAACGTGTGCATAATATGCGACTATGCCAATTGCAATTTCTAATTTAACGACTGCATCATTATCAAAGTTCGTAAAATTCTGTTTGGGTTCCCTTACGTCTAGCACCAAGGAGGCTAGCATGCTCCAGGATTGTGTGCAAGAGAGAGAGGGAAATATG
>JAUKNK010000320.1:3340000-3362500 GCA_030765055.1 Mantis religiosa | reverse complement strand
TCTGGCTTTGCTCTGGCTCCGCTCTCACATTGCTCTGGCTTTGCTATGGCTCTGCTCATGCTCCACTTTGGCTTTGCTCTGGCTTTGCTCGGGCTCCGCTATGGCTCCGCTCTCACTTTGCTCTGGCTTTGCTATGGCTCCGCTCTCACATTGCTCTGGCTTTGCTATGGCTCCGCTCTCACATTGCTCTGGCTTTGCTATGGCTCCGCTCTCACTTTGCTCTGGCTTTGCTCTGGCTTTGCTATGGCTCCGCTCTCACATTGCTCTGGCTTTGCTATGGCTCCGCTCTCACATTGCTCTGGCTTTGCTATGGCTCCGCTCTCACTTTGCTCTGGCTTTGCTCTGGCTCCGCTCTCACATTGCTCTGGCTTTGCTATGGCTCCGCTCTCACATTGCTCTGGCTTTGCTATGGCTCCGCTCTCACTTTGCTCTGGCTTTGCTATGGCTCTGCTCTCACATTGCTCTGGCTTTGCTATGGCTCTGCTCTCACATTGCTCTGGCTTTGCTCTGGCTCCGCTCTCACATTGCTCTGGCTTTGCTATGGCTCTGCTCTGGCTTTGCTCTGGCTCCGCTCTCACATTGCTCTGGCTTTGCTATGGCTCTGCTCTGGCTTTGCTCGGGCTCCGCTCTGGCTCCACTCTCACATTGCTCTGGCTTTGCTATGACTCTGCTCAGGCTCCACTTTGGCTTTGCTTTGGCTTTGCTCTCGGTTTTCTCACACTTTGCTCTGGCTTTGCTCTGGATTTACTCTGGCTTTGCTTTGGCTTTGCTCTGGCTTTGCTCGGGCTCCGCTCTGGCTGCGCTCTCACATTGCTCTGGCTTTGCTATGGCTCTGCTCAGGCTCCACTTTGGCTTTGCTCTGACTTTGCTCTGGCTCCGCTCTGGATTTACTCTGGCTTTGCTTTGGCTTAGCTCTGGCTTTGCTCGGGCTCCGCTCTGGCTCCGCCCTCACATGCTCTGGCTTTGCTATGGCTCTGCTCAGGCTCCACTTTGGCTTTGCTCTGGCTTTGCTCTGGCTCTGCTCAGTCTCCGCTTTAGCTTAGCTCTGACTTTACTCTAGGTTTGCTCTCCCTTTGCTCTGACTTTGCTCTGGCTTTGCTTTGGCTTTGCTTTGCTTTGGCTTTTTTCTAGGTTTGCTCTCCCTTTGCTCTAGGTTTGCTCTCCCTTTGCTCTGGCTTTGCTTTGACTTTGCTCTGGCTTTGCTTTGACTTTGCTCTAGGTTTGCTCTCCCTTGCTCTGGCTCTGCTCAGGCTCCGCTTTAGCTTTGCTCTGACCTTGCTCTAGGTTTGTTCTCCCTTTGCTCTAGGTTTGCTCTCCATTTGCTCTGGTTTTGCTTTGGCTTTGCTCTGGCTTTGCTTTGGCTTTGCACTAGATTTGCTCTCTCTTTGCTCTGGCTCTGCTCAGGCTCCGCTATAGCTTTGCTCTGACTTTGCTTTGGCTTTGCACTATGTTTACTCTCGCTTTGCTCTACGTTTGCTCTCCCTTTGCTCTGGCTTTGCTCAGGCTCCGCTTTAGCTTTGCTCTGACTTTGCCCTAGGTTTGCTCTCCCTTTGCCCTAGGTTTGCTCTCCCTTTGCTCTGGCTTTGCTTTGACTTTGCTCTAGGTTTGCTCTCCCTTTGCTCTGGCTCTGCTCAGGCTCCGCTTTAGCTTTGCTCTGACTTTACTCTAGGTTTGCTCTCCCTTTGCTCTGGCTTTGCTCTGGCTCTGCTCAGGTTCCGCTTTGGCTTTGCTCTGGCTTTGCTTTACTTTAATTTACTTTACATAGATTAGGGTCAAACACGGATGTTGACCTCATTTGAGCGTTTGGCATTAGCTCTCTCAGCACTCAGAAACACCGAATGGAGAGATTTGGCTCGGGACCCCGGGATCGCCAATCCCATATCTAACGTAGTAGGCCCTTGGGGGTGCGTTACCCCATATTCTGACGACTGGGAGAGGTATGAAGGTGCTTAGGAGGTTTAACCACAATCTTATATTGCCCTACGTAAACATCCAGTGTTCTTGGAGGTCCATGGTACACACCATGTACCTCTGTCGATAACAGGGAGATTGCTGATACCAGATCCACTCTCCGCCGTACTTCACTGTGGGAATTCTATTTTTGGTTCCATCCATAATTTTGTCCTCCACTGTTTGAGGCTGAGGTACGAACCAAACACTTTGAACACGCTCTCTTATTGGGTCATACCACTTTTTCCCAAATGTCTAGCGTCTTTTGACGGTACTAACTCGCATTTGTTCCTCTTCTGAGAGTTGACAGAATTTCTTACGTCCTAAACCGAGCTGTTGTAACCTTCGTTATTACAAACAGACCTTACTATGTTTGCTGAAACAGTAACTCATTAACAAAGTGGCGAACAGTCATTCGCAGATATCCTCCTAACGTGAGGATTTTAGGTCAACTACAGACAGATTTCCGTGTCAACGATGCACTATATGGTTAAGCGTGATCTCCCTATTAACTACGATATCTCGGAGAGGGTTTTCAGCATATTTTAGTGTTAAGTTTAAATTTTATCTCTCCGACCGCCGTTTCATTCTAATTTACTTCATTTCTGCTTTATGTGAGTCTGTGCCTGCAAATCAAAAATGAGTTGGATTCTGTGTATGGCGACTCTGCACCATCATTTACCACAGTGAAATTTTGGGCAGCTGAATTTAAACGTGGCCGTAAGAGCTTCGGAGACAATGAACGTTCGGGACGTCCAAAAACTGCAACTACCGACCAAAACATCGCCAAAGTTCATCAAATGGTGCTAGACGACCGCCGAATTAAAGTGAGAGAGATAGCAGAGGCTATGAGCATGTGTTTGTCACATATTAAATCAACATTTAGACATGAGAAATCTGTCCGCACCTTTGGTGCCGCGTTTGCTCACGTTAGACCAAAAACGTGTTCGAATGAACATTTCCAACGCTCTATTGGTGCAGTTTAGGCACAATAAATCCAAGTTTTGGCGCCGATTAATTACTATAAATGAAACTTGGATATACCATTATACGCGCGAAACAAAAATACAGTCCAAACAGTTGAATGCAAAGAGGGAACCGGCTCCAAAAAAAGCAGAAACTGTTGTTTTTTTCGGCTGGGAAAGCGGTGGTGAATGTTTTTTTGGGATAGTTATGGAGTTATTTTAATCGATTATCTTCAAAAAGGAAAAACCATTACAGGATTTCAAAACATCTCGCTGGTAAAGAATCCTTCCTAACATATTAGCAAATAAGAATTCTTCTTGATAGAAAGAGTCAACATGAAAAATTCAATACCATGGTCGGGATTTGAACCACGAATCTCCTTCTTTCCTCACCAAGGCGGCCCGGGTTCAATCCCAGGCAACCGCAAAGTGAGATTTGTGGTGGACAACACGGCGCTGGAACGGGTTTTCTCCGGGACCTCCGGTTTCCCCCGCCATCTCATTACACCGGTGCTCCATCTTCATCTCATGCATCATCAGTGTCACCGCCTGCGGTGCCGTATGTAGTAAAAACGGGCGTTAAACACTACACATTTCATTTCATTTTCCTGCTTTCCGTCCGGTCGCTCTAACCCATTGAACTGTCATGGCCAACGTGCCGTCCTGACACTAAATTCTCCATTTTTCTCCATTTGAACTTTTCATGTTGACTCTTTCCATTAAAAACAGCCTATATTCGGCTAGTGTGGAGAAATGATTAATTTCCATCAATTAATTAAAAGAATCCTTCTTTCTTATAATCTTCTATACGTTAAGAGTTCATTTCCAAAGACGTTATCGTTATGGAAGAATAAGTTTCCGTTACACTGTCACGAAATGACCCAGTGAAACAGCACTCTACCAATTTAATAAGTATCACTAACTCACAAGCTCGAAGCAGCACGCACTGCCGATGGTTAAAATGACGTTATTTCAGATAAAACATGTTTGGATGATAGCGTGGTAATAGAACTAATGACAAAGTAAGTTCAAGTGTAGATAATTACAAGTCTTAAATGCTTAAGGACATTCCATGGGTAGTCAAAACAAACCGGAGATAGGGCAGGCTTACCTTTTATCACTTTTGTTGAAATTAGTACAAAGGACAATATTCTTAACCAATTAGAGCCATGCTTAGTGCAACATTATTATTCTTCTTACCCATGACTTTTGAGTCGCCTACATAATAATACAGCTACCATAATGAAACACAAAATTATCTGAACTCCAGTATTACTTACGAATGAAGCTTCATCTGGTTTGTTTCCACCTTCTGCTGGATCAAGAAAGTTGGCTGGTACAAATCCAACTGCGTTACTTTTGACAGCCCTGACTGCCCACCATCGTTCATTCTCCTCTTTGCTCACCACCTTCAAACAACACAATTTCAAGTAAGGGGTGGCACAAATCGTCCTAAATGCTTCAATGACATTCAGGAAAACTCTACACATTTACTACAGTACTTGGTAACTACAACAAACATAATCAAACGTGCACGCACACAGAAGTAATACTAAAATAGGGAAAAACTAAATAATTGGGATTTTTCGGGGGTTTCTTATCCTGATAGATAAAATCTGTTAACTTTCAGCTCTATGTACCCTGTACTCATTTGAACATCATTTCATTCATCGTCCGATATGACTTAACGTTGGAAGTTTTCTCTTATCCTGAAAGATGTCTGGTAACTCTAAGCTCTATGTACCCTGTACTCATTTGAACATCATTTCATTCATCGTCCAATATGACTTAACGTTGGAGGTTTTCTCTTATCCTGAAAGATGTCTGGTAACTCTAAGCTCTATGTACCCTGTACTCATTTGAACATCATTTCATTCATCGTCCGATATGATTAACGTTGGAGGTTTTCTCTTATCCTGAAAGATGAATATCTGGTAACTCTAAGCTCTATGTACCCTGTACTCCTTTGAACATCATTTCATTCATCGTCCGATATGACTTAACGTTGGAGGTTTTCTCTTATCCTGAAAGATGAATGTCTGGTAACTCTAAGCTCTATGTACCCTGTACTCATTTGAACATCATTTCATTCATCGTCCGATATGACTTAACGTTGGAGGTTTTCTCTTATCCTGAAAGATGAATGTCTGGCAACTCTAAGCTCTATGTACCCTGTACGCATTTGTACATCATTTCATTCATCGTCCGATATGACTTAACGTTGGAGGTTTTCTCTTATCCTGAAAGATGAATGTCTGGTAACTCTAAGCTCTATGTACCCTGTACTCATTTGAACATCATTTCATTCATCGTCTGATATGACTTAACGTTGGAGGTTTTCTCTTATCCTGAAACATGACTGTGTGGTAACTATAAGCTCTATGTACCCTGTACTCATTTGAACATCATTTCATTCATCGTCTGATATGACTTAACGTTGGAGGTTTTCTCTTATCCTGAAACATGACTGTGTGGTAACTATAAGCTCTATGTACCCTGTACTCATTTGAACATCATTTCATTCATCGTCCGATATGACTTAACGTTGGAGGTTTTCTCTTATCCTGAAAGATGAATGTCTGGTAACTATAAGCTCTATGTACCCTGTACGCATTTGAACATCATTTCATTCATCGTCTGATATGACTTAACGTTGGAGGTTTTCTCTTATCCTGAAACATGAATGTGTGGTAACTATAAGCTCTATGTACCCTGTACGCATTTGAACATCATTTCATTCATCGTCCGATATGACTTAACGTTGGAGGTTTTCCCTTATACTGAAAGATGAATGTCTGTTAACTCTAAGCTCTATCTACCCTGTACTCATTTGAAAATCATTTAATTCATCGTCCGATATGACTTAACTTTGGAGGTTTTCTCTTATCCTGAAAGATGAATGTCTGTTAACTCTAAGCTCTATGTACCCTGTACTCATTTGAACATCATTTCATTCATCGTCCGATATGACTTAACGTTGGAGGTTTTCTCTTATCCTGAAAGATGAAAGTCTGGTAACTCTAAGCTCTATGTAGCCTGTACTCATTTGAACATCATTTAATTAATCGTCCGATATGACTAAACGTTTGAGGTTTTCCCTTATCCTAAGAGTTACTAGACATTCATCTTTCAGGATAAGAGAAAACCTCGGAGTATTACCTTATCTTGATAACTCATCCTAGCCTAAAAAATTTAAGTACCATCCTTGGCTGAATAAACATATCCAAAAAATTTTAAAGAGTTGGATATAACTTTAGCTCCTAAAAATAAATATAGTATTAAAAATTTACTACATTTCTCTGAAAAAGATAAAATTACTAATAGTAAAAAATCTGTTATTTATCAATTTAATTCTTTAGATTGTGATAAAGTTTATATTGGAAAGACGAAACGTACTTTGGAAACCAGAACGGAAAACATTTTCGTAATATTAGGTATAAACAAACTGAAAATCGGCAGTAACAGATCATTTTTGGTCATTTAATCATGAAATAAATTCCGAAGTTAAATTATGAAAACAATTAAATGGTCTGATAGATTTAATGGTTTGGGAAAAAATATTTAGTTTAAAAAATAACATCACGTAATGAATTTTGAAATACCAACAGTCGATTCTGTTTTTAAATGTATTTACTTTTCAGATTTTGGTAGTACTGGCAAAGACGTAGTGACCTCTGGTGATGATAGCGTTGCAACGTAGTTGTTTGTGACTGAAGATATAAACATGAGTTTACGAAATCGATCTCAGCAATTAATAAGAAAAAATTTAATAGTTTTCTTTTCAGATAAGTAAAGTTATTGTTATAAATAGTTATATTTGTGTTCGGTATTCCCTATGAAAACATTGTATAAGCTGTACTTTCATAACATAATCAGAGTCTCCTGAAACTGGAATGCCGTATATCTATGCGTCACAGCGTCTCCTTAAGACGTCTTGGCTCTAAGATGAAAGTGTCTGGACCTAGGACGAAAGTTCGTTATCTTAGACGCAACATGTCTTGTTATAGTGGAGTGTTGAGACCTCAAACTTAAGAAAAGGAAAAGTAATCACAAGAGTCATTATTTCCAGGAGTCCTGTGTCAAGGGTTTTGCTAATTGGAGTGTTGCATTCAGGGCCCTGCACCACATAAAAAAGCAGCAGGTTCTCTTTCTTCAACAAGTAGATATCTCCCCCAGGGTGGACTGGAGCGTAATCGTGCCCTCGTTTTCAACAATTACAACTTGCTCAATCCTCTACCTCTTAACGGCAGCTTGTGTTTAAATACATGGCCCCAAAACGTCCCTACCCTCTTGTTCCGGCAGTCAAAAACTCCGGTGTGAATACTTCCTCCCCCGTTATAGGCGCAAATTACATTAATCACGTAAAATATCTGTACAGACTACTGAAACTGAAGCCCACAAAACCTTCCCTTATCCAGCAAAACGTAATGCCTTTGCGACGACGTGATATTTACAACGTGTGGAGCATTTGTCGGAGGAAATGGTTAAAGCTTCCTTAACTCTCCGCCCCAGTAACTAGTGCATTTTGCCAAGATAGTCGTCTCCCGAACGTTGCATTTATGGTTGTTATCAAAGCAATGCTCTGTCAGTCCAGGCCTCTCAGGTTGCATTTAACAAATGCTCCCAGAGGAGCATACTTAGTCGTGATGCTGGATCTCAGTTCAGCTCCTCTTGGAAACCGGCCTTAAAAATGGAAATCCGTTGACTTAAGAAGCACAGATCAATACAGCTTGATCATCAAGTACGAGGCTTGTCCGTAAAATAGGGTCTCCAAGGCGCTGGAGCCGTGAGGAACGCTATTATGCGAGATCTGGTAACACTGCCGTGTAGCTTGGTTTCACCTCTTCAAATCCCCCCAAAATGAACCCGTTGTAACCATTAGTCTTGGCTGGGCAGCCGTTTGCGATGGAGCTTCCTATCACTTCCGCCGCCAAGTGCGAGTTGCATGCAGTGATCCATTCTTTTGAGTACCCCCACTGAAATTCATCGTCAGTTATGCGAAGTCTATGGGTCACAGTGTATGGACGTCAAAAACATGCGAAAGTAGGTCAGAGAGTTCAAAGACGGACGTATAGACGTCCATGAGGAACAGCGTTCTGATCGGCCTTCGGTTTAAGCCGAAACAATTGCAAAAGTGGAGCAAGAAATGCTTAAAGATCGGCTAGCTGTGCGAACTTATCCCTGAAGTCAGTAAGACTACGATTGACAAGATTTTGACCAAACATTTGCATTATCGCAAGGTGTGTGCGAGGTGCGTCCCCAAAATGCTCACGGCAACGTGTTGAAGCGGCCCACCGATTCCTGGAGCGCTATGCAGGACAGGGCGAGGAATTGTTGGATTCAATTGTCACTGGCGATGAAACTTGGGTCCACTACACAACACCAGAAACTAAAGAACGTTTTCGTCAGTGGCGGCATTCGTATTCGCCGTAGCCGCGAAAGTTCAAACAGACATTTTCTGCCGGCAAAGTGTTGGCCAGTGTGTTCTGCGACAGAAAAGGTATATTGTTGTGCGAGTTTACAGACGTGTGCAAATTATTAGACTCATTCATGTTCTTTTACTTTGCTTCAGTTTAACATTCAAAATAATAGTTATTTATCGCCGTAACCTATTTCAATTTGTCGTAATTCTTTTCCTTGCTATAATATGAAGCATATTCAATGAAATTTCTCTCTTAATAATAACTTGGGGGGTTTTCGTTTACTTATAGTAATATGGTGGTAGCTCTGAATTAAGGGCAGCCATTTTCTTCATGTCTGTTTATCCAACTGTTTGGTGATATTGCTTTCATTTGGTGAATGTAGTAACTGAAGATTGTTAATATTTGTCTTTGTTGTGTTTTATGACTAATAGATCCTCAGTATTCATTATTAATTGATCTCAAGCCAGGTAACATCGTGTATCTTATTCTTAGCATTCACATTGATTCAAAAGTGAGGTTATGGGTAAAACTGCTGACTTATCCCCAAGGAAAGTAGCTGTAACTGAGTCTTTTGAAGGAAACTCTCTATTCACAATGTGAAATAGATAAGAAATTGTGTATTTCACAAAAATCTGTCAGTCTCATTAATCAAGCTTCAACATTCGGTGAGATGTTGACCTCACAGAGGGATGGAAAATTCGGGAGGAAAAGAAAACTATCACCAAGAATGCAAAGAAAACTTGTGCAGATAGCAGAACAAAATAGAAGAGCAACCAGCATTGACCTCAGTAATCAACTAAAGCATTACGGTACAGAAATATCAGCCTCAGTAGTTCGCAGAAGATTATGAGAAGCAGGTTTACCAACACGCAGGCCTCGTAAAAAGGCTAAACTGACACCTGCAATGGCAAAAAACGTTTAGAATGGGCCAAAGAGATGCAGAAACATCCAGTGGAATTTTGGAGAAAGGTAAATAGTATGAACATTGTATATAGCATAAAATTAAAATATGTACATGTAAATTTTATGGAAATGAAATAAACAGCCTAAACTTTGTTTCTCTCATTGCTGGTTTTGTTACACTATCATTGAGAAATTTTAAAACTGTTTAATATTAATAGAGGTTTTTATTGTTTCGTGTAATTTTCTCATATGAATCCATGATTGAAGTGTGTGAAGAGAGCAGCCAATATGTGAGAAGGACAGATAAAGAAGCATTTTCCCCTCAGTGTGTCGATCAAAGAGTAAAAGCACCCAACATCAAAAATGATCTGGAGCTGTATGTCTGTCCATGGACCTGGAAGATTATACATAGTTGTGGGATCTATGGAGCAGAAACAGTTTAAAAGTGTATTAGAAACAAGACTATTTCCAAAAAGTAAAGAATGGTTTCCAAATGATGATTTTGTGTCCATGCATGACAGTGCTCCTTGCCATAGAGCAAAATCTGTAACCCAGTTCCTCAAAGAAAACAATGTAAAAGTACTACCATGGCCGGGGAATAGCCCTGATTTAAATCCAATAGAGAATCTGTGAGCTATTGTTAAACAGAGACTGAAAACATTGCAAATAACAACAAAATTTCAGCTTGAGGGCCTGATCAGCATTTGGCACGAGATGAAGTGCTCCACCCTTGTAGAGAGCATGCCTAAAGGCATCAAAATGGTAATAAAGGCTAAAGGAATGCATACAAAATACTAAGAGTCAAAAAACGTATTTTTTAATATTATTTCTCTTAAATAAATAGAAAATGAACGGTATGTGTTAAAATTTCACCATTGAGTCTAATAATTTGCACACGTCTGTATGCCTACCGGCACAACAATAAACGCCGCTAGCTACTGTGAGACTTTAAACAAATTGCGACGTGCCATTCAAAATCAAAGGAGGGGAATACTGACGAAGGGAGTGAGTCCCCATGCAGCACATGCAAGGGTGATCTGGCACAGTTCGGATGGGACATCCTCACCCCCTAGAGTCCAGACTTAGCACCTAGTGATTATCATCTGTTTCCTGAGTTGAAGTCACACCTGGCTGGAACACATTTCCAGACCGACGACGAGATTGAGCGCTACCTGCGTAACTTGGCAGGAGAGTACTATGACAAGGGTATACAAAAACTACCACAGTGCATACAAAAGTGCATCGATCGCAATGGTGATTACGTTGAAAAATAGCTGTAAGTTCCGCCTTTCTATCAATTGACAATAAACATGTTTTCTATATTAAATAAAATTGGAGACCTTAATTTACGGACACGCCTCGCAGCTAATTTTCTATACTCACGCCATCTCCTGACCTGGCATTTAATTTACTGCAAACAGTCTTTTGTTCAGTGATGCGAGTATTGATCGTGTTTTGTCTTTGTTTATACTTGTGTTATATCCAGTAATACAATTGTGGTTATAACATTTAATAAAGTATCCTGATGATGGGAGATATGTACACTCCCAAATTATCGATTTCTAATCGTCTTCTCACCTAGCTTGTTTCCCGAGAATATCTGGAACATATTCATCGCCAGAAAAGCTTCAGGTCTTATTTTAATGTTTCTTGTTGTTTCTGCTATATTCCAAGATGTAGGGATAAATCGTCTTCTTGCAAACATCGATATCCGAGGCATTGCTACACAATGTAAAATTCATTAACAACTGCCGGCTCTAAAAAGCGCAGGAACAACCTCAACTTTTCTTTAATTACTGCATTGTTTTTGTCACTTAGGTTAATGTCCCCTTCTATACAAATGGGGCACTCTTGGTGCTTCAAGTGCGCTCTAACGGCCTAGCCAAGCACCAGGGAATTGGCTTTCTCAGGAATAGACACGAAGGGGTGTCTCTGACGTCACAGGCGTCTCTTGGTAACAGGTATTGACACCTTTCACGTTGTTGGCTGATTCCGTCTCCTCTAACTTTGTTACAGTTCCTTCAACTCGACGCCAGTAAATTAATGCTTGCTATTGCTGCGTACACGAATAGGTCTGGTATTTTATATTTATACAGATTGTTAGGGGAGCAAAGGAGATAGACAGTACCGCAGACAGTTGTTCATTTGATAACGTAGTTAAAAAGCATAAGGTAGCTCTATGTACCCTGTACTCATTTGAACATCATTTCATTCATCGTGCCATATGACGTAACTATGGAGGACTTTTTTTTTTTTTTTTAAAAAGTAATTTTTAATTGTGATTGAAGTTTGTTTGACAGCATCTCATGGCTCAGACAATAACGTCTGTGACCCATATTTCAAAGGTCTCGAGTTCAAATCTCGTGGGTAACCACTGCGATTATTATTTTTTCTTTTTCTTTTTTTTTTTTCATAATTTCCCTCTGTCGTCAAGGTAAATATCGACTTGTATAAAAGAAAGTAACATTAAAAATGAAAATAAATGATAATGGCGAATGGCCAGCTGTATACAGATAGATTTGGTGACAACCTAATGCCATCTGTCCCACAATATAGAAACAGAAATGAGACCTCTTTTGACACGTGGCAAAGAAAGAGGGGACGCCTACGTCCAAGAGGTCCCGAGTTCGAATCTCGGTCAGGGTGAGTTATCTGGATAAGGTTTTTCCGGGGTTTTCCCTTATCCTGTAAAACGAATGTCGGCTAACTCTAAGCTCCATGGACCCCGGACTCATTTGAGCATCATTTCATCCATTCCACTCATCGTCCGATATGACTTAACGTTGGAGGACGTAAATTAAAAAAAAAAAAAAGACACCTAGCAGGTAGCTTGTTCGCTACACACCGAGCCACGTGACATCTCCTAGTAGATCCATGGCGATATCATCATGTAGTTAAAACGACGTAAAGCAATTAAAAAGAAATACACTGTCGTGCAAAATGTAGACTTCGTTAAAATTTGCAATGTAAAACAAAGAAATACCATTAGCAATTTTCAAAATATTTACTCTTGTTGATTTGAATGTTCTGCTATTTCACATTCCATCTTTTTTAAGATAAAGTCATCATTATTTTAGTTAATTGATGGAAATTAATCATTTCTTCACACTAGCCATATATAGGCTAAGGTTTTTTATGGATAGAGTCAACATGAAAAATTCAATGCCTATGTACAGCTAGTGGGAAGAAATGATTTATTTCCATCAATTAACTAAAATAATAAGAGTTAAATGATGAAGCCTGGGACTCAAGCACTTACTGTCACCCGAACATCGGAATTCCCGATAGAATCACCTGCCAGGTAGGGCCAGCCGGCAAGCATTCAGGCCACGTCTACCCATTTATCTGTGTAGCGCTCACGGAGAGGATGGTTAGAAGACCGTCTCTTTCCCCTCCCCCTGACGTCTGGAACCATCGAGATGATTTTCCGAGACGCGAAGCTTTAAGAAAAAGCGATCTGCCTATATAAGGGCTGCAGTGGACGAGTCAGTTCAGTTCTTGGTGAGCAGCCGTGAGGAGCGCCGTGCTAGCGAACGGACTGGAAGATTGCGTACGTGTATCAGAGCAGTTGTACGTAATTGTGGAGTGGACCTGTGACAGGCGAACTGGTGGATTGTAATTGTGTGCGCTACGTAATTCTATGTAATCGGCAAGTGTTCCAACTGTAATTTGGTGGAAATAAAGAACATTTTGAGTTTGTGCAATTGGACTTTAATTTCACGAACCCACAAAGTCACAAACGGTGTATCTCGGATGCGAGAGCCCCTAGTGGTCTACCGGGGAAATATATGAGTCAAATGGAGAATTTAATGTCAGGACGGCACGTTGGTCATGGTAGCTCAAATGGTTAGAGCGACTGGACAAAAACCAGGAGATCCGTGGTTCAAATCCCGGCCATGGCATTGAATTTTTCATGTTGACTCTATCCATCAAAAGTCATAATTGTTAAGTATTTCACGATGTTATACAAAAAGTATGTATCAAGGTCAATACAGCGACAGGTCTAAACATCTGACTGTCCATTCAGCCTTCTCTATCCCCTTGTACCGAAAACCATTTCTGCAAATGTTTACCTCGATAATGTGAAGCGGTAGATAAATAACATTTTACAAGAACAGTTTTTAGAAGATATATAAAAACAAATGATTATTGTTTCTCGTGAAGCAAGGCTTGATCATAGGCACAAAACTGTTTCAGAATTGCCAATAACAAACTGTATGTCACACAGCAACTGGCCTTACGTGAGTGGGTGAGTGAATATTGAATGAGGACATCTCCCCTGTGCTATTTACACACGATGTCTGTGTTATACAACGAGTCAGTGACCTAAGAGAATATTCTTTCTGTTGAATCCTTCACCAGTTTTGTAATTTTGTAAAATGTCCATGATATTCGTAATAAAATAACAAAAAGCCTCTGATAATTATGCAAATACGTGTGAAATATCAGCGAATGTGTTCGTGATCTTGTTATTATGTTTTATTCAAATGGGAAGAGTTCTGGTCTGCAGCTAATAGGATATGTCTTCGTGCTCACCCTTGCTACTTAGTTATCCCCACTATTTTCATATTTCCCTCTCTCTCACACACTATCCTAGAGCATGCAAGTCTCCTTGGCGCTAGTCGTAAGGAAACTGAATTTTACAAACTTTTATAATAATGTACTTGACAAAATAAACATTGAAAAAATAAAGCATATTCGCATGCTTTGAACACTATAACCGTTGCTTATGAATCACCTGTTTTTTCTAAACCAATGGAAATACCACTGGCTCAACCATGTATGTAGCTGTCAGTGACACTTAACGTCAAAGACAATTCAATATCGTTGTCTACATCGTCTGAACCTGACAAATTTAAGACGATAAGCTCCAAAATCTTGACATGTGCTATTTCTATCCAAACGTCGGCTTCTTGTAATTTTCCTGCATGTCTCACACAATTTTTCCAGTCTTGTTGTGTTACCTTGTCAATTTCTGAGTGAATAAGTCGTTCAACATCAGCGTACAGCCTCTGTTTTAGCTGAGTCCACTCTAACTCAGTTCAATTGTACTGACAGTGTTACGGGGGAAGGCGGATTACCTCGTGTCCCATTTTAGTTCAGTTTGGTCCAGCTGATACTTTTTTCTTGCTTTTTAAACGGAATAACTGAATAATATTGATTTATACTCTTTAAAGTAAATAAAAATGTCCCCCGATTAGGAATTCATAAACATATCATGTAACCGCACACGTTCTGCTGATAGCGCATTCTACTGTCTATCCACCAAAAGAAGACAAGCGGGGCATGAAGAGGGAGAGGGGCTTTAACTGTTTATCTGCTCTGTTAGTGGATCTGTTTACTACGAAATGAGTGTATGAGGGTACATATGAGTCACCCATACTGTCAGATCTAATGCTCGTTTCAGTAACTGCAGTGATAGGTATTATGTACTGTCTACCCACTACAAGAAGACAAGCGAGGCCTGAAGAGGAAGAGGGGCTTGAACTGTTTATCTGCTCTGGTAGTGAATCTGTTTACTACGAAATGAGTGTATGAGAGTACATATGAGTCACCCATGCTGTCAGATCTAATGCTCGTTTCAGTAACTGCAGTGATAGGTATTATGTACTGTCTACCCACTACAAGAAGGCAAGCGGGGTCTGAAGAGGGAGAGGAGCTTGAACTGTTTATCTGCTTTGTTAGTGGATCTGTTTACTACGAAATGAGTGTATGAGAGTACAAATGAGTGACTCATACTGTCAGATCTAATGCTCGTTTCAGTGGCTGCAGTGATAGGTATTATGTACTGTCTACCCACTACAAGAAGACAAGCGGGGCCTGAAGAGGGAGAGAGGCTTGAACTGTTTATCTGCTCTGTTAGTGGATCTGTTTACTACGAAATGAGTGTATGAGAGTACATATGAGTCATCCATACTGCCCGATCTAATGCTCGTTTCAGTAACTGCAGTGATGGGTATTATGTACTGTCTACCCACTACAAGAAGACAAGCGGGGCATGAAGAGGGAGAGGAGCTTGAACTGTTTATCTGCTCTGGTAGTGGATCTGTTTACTACGAAATGAGTGTATGAGAGTACATATGAGTCACCCATGCTGTCAGATCTAATGCTCGTTTCAGTAACTGCAGTGATAGGTATTATGTACTGTCTACCCACCACAAGAAGACAAGCGGGGCATGAAGAGGAAGAGGAGCTTGAACTGTTTATCTGTTCTGTTAGTGGATCTGTTTACTACGAAATGAGTGTATGAGAGTACATATGAGTCATCCATACTGCCCGATCTAATGCTCGTTTCAGTAACTGCAGTGATAGGTATTATGTACTGTCTACCCACCTCAAGAAGACAAGCGGGACATGAAGAGGGAGAGAGCCTTGAACTGTTTATCTGCTCTGTTAGTGGATCTGTTTACTACGAAATGAGTGTATGAGAGTACATATGAGTGACTCATACTGTCAGATCTAATGCTCGTTTCAGTAACTGCAGTGATAGGTATTATGTACTGTCTACCCACCAAACGAAGGCAAGTGGGGCATGAAGAGAGAGAGGAGCTTGAACTGTTTATCTGCTCTGTTAGTGGATCTGCTTACTACGAAATGAGTGTATGAGAGTACATATGAGTGACTCATACTGTCAGATCTAATGCTCGTTTCAGTAACTGCAGTGATAGGTATTATGTACTGTCTACCCACCAAACGAAGGCAAGTGGGGCATGAAGAGAGAGAGGAGCTTGAACTGTTTATCTGCTCTGTTAGTGGATCTGCTTACTACGAAATGAGTGTATGAGAGTACATATGAGTCACTCATGCTGTCAGATCTAATGCTCGTTTCAGTAACTGCAGTGATAGGTATTATGTACTGTCTACCCACCACAAGAAGACAAGCGGGGCATGAAGAGGGAGAGGAGCTTGAACTGTTTATCTGTTCTGTTAGTGGATCTGCTTACTACGAAATGAGTGTATGAGAGTACATATGAGTCACTCATGCTGTCAGATCTAATGCTCGTTTCAGTGGCTGCAGTGATAGGTATTATGTACTGTCTACCAACCACAAGAAGACAAGCGGGGCATGAAGAGGGAGAGGAGCTCGAACTGTTTATCTGTTCTGGTAGTGGATCTGTTTACTACGAAATCAGTGTATGAGAGTACATATGAGTCACCCATACTGCCAGATCTAATGCTCGTTTCAGTAACTGCAGTGATAGGTATTATGTACTGTCTACCCACCACAAGAAGACAAGCGGGGCATGAAGAGGGAGAGGAGCTTGAACTGTTTATCTGCTCTGTTAGTGGATCTGTTTCCTACGAAATGAGTGTATGAGAGTACATATGAGTTACCCTTACTGACAGATCTAATGCTCGTTTCAGTAACTACAGTGATAGGAATAATACATGGTGAGTTATGTGACAACACTGTGTATTTTACATGAACCTAGCATCCTTATCATATCCGGAAGGCGAACATAAATATCATACGGACAGCAAAAGTGATGTTACACATTCCTCAGCCTAACCTTCTTGTGTTGGGTGGGCAGTACAATCCAGCAGGAAGTGAACTGTTTACTCTTTCTCTCTCTCTCTCTTTCTCTCTCTCTCATTTAACAAACACCTTGGCATGTCCAAAGTAATAGTTCATGTGTAGTGAATTCTAATTACCAGAGTCGCGAGCTAATACATTTACTGTTGGGTAACTTCACTGGAACGCCTAATTGCCTTAGCCATTCTGCATAATTGCTTTTTCTCAACCCATAATCTTCCTGTTGAATGAATTAGCCCTTCGTATGGTAAAGTTAAGTCCTATCGGACGATGAATGAAATGATGTTCAAATGAGTACAGGGTACATAGAGCTTAGAGTTACCAGACATTCATCTTTCAGGATAAGAGAAAATCTCCAACGTTACGTCATATCGGACGATGAATGAAATGATGTTCAAATGAGTACAGGGTACATAGAGCTTAGAGTTACTAGACATTCATCTTTCAGGATAGGGGAAAACCCCGGAAAGAACCTTAGAAACATGACTTCCCCGGTTGAGAGTCGAACTCGGAACCTCTTGAAGGTAAGGGAGACAGGCTATCATCTACGCTATAGATACGGGGAATGTGTTACTCAAAATACAAACACACTCTCTCTCTCTCTCTCTCTCTCTCTCTCTCTCTCTCTCTCTCTCTCTCTCTCTCTCTCTCTCTCTCTCTCTCTCTCTCTCTCTCTCTCTGTCTCTCTCTGAAAACGGATGTTTCTACGGAAATTTTTCTACCGAATTGTCAGTTGCAATTTCCGTTACAAATAAATTGTATTATTAAAATTATATTTATAACATAATTATTCTCTGAAACATTGGATAACATTATTGCAATTTTCACTGTCCACTGTATTAAATTATGAAATAAAATAAATCAAAGCTGCCCGCCTCGGTAGCGTAGATGGTAGCTTGTCTGCCTCACGTTTTAGAGGTCCCGAGTGCGGATCTCCATTAGGGTGAGTTACCTGGATAGGGTTTTTGCGGGGTTTCCCCTTACCCTTAAAGACGGATGTCGGGTAACCCTAAGTTCCATGAACCCCGGACTCATTTGAGTATAATTTCATCAATATTATTCATCGCACGATTTGACAACGTTGGAGGACGTAAACTAGAACAAAAAATAAATACAAATAAATAAATCAAAGCTGTATGAAGCATGTAAATGTTTACCTAACTGCAAAGACGAATTTGGTGAATTTATAGCTTAAGCTGATTAGGTCGAATATTAAGTATACCTTTTACTACAACTTAAAGTTTGGCCTAAAATTGTGAATAAAAGTAAAATATTCTAACCTCAAAAATATCTCCTTCCTCGAAAGCCAGGAACAGGTTCTTGTGTGGATGTGAAAAACACGAAATTGAAATGCCCGCCAAAGAGTGTTCTGACTTTGAACTTTGACATGCTGACGCTTCTGAAACCACTGATGGGGTCGTTTTTGTTTCACTTTCTTCCTTGGTCATATTTGGCTCCGAGTTACATTTCTCCAGCTTGGCACACAAAACCGGCGATCGCAACAACACCTGCGACGGTACCTTGGTCAAGCATTTACTCATCTTCAGCACTGGATCAGGTGATATCTTGTTATTGTTGGAACTGGCCGGATTCGTTTTCCATACACTATGTATATCCTCCAACCCTTTAAAGGCATGTTTCGCTTGATAGAATTCACCCATTGTAACGTCACAATCAATAACCATTACTATTTAAAAGACGGGTAACAATCTTGGCACAAAAAACAAAGGGCACAGTCGTCCACAGTTCAAATAATTTAAAAACGAAAAGCTAATTCTTGCAGCCACGGCGCACATTGCATGTCATATGTTTTTTGACCGGCTTGTGTTGCACAAAGCCGGCAACTGACGTACACAAAAAACCAATAAACCCTCACAGAAGCACCATCCCCACTGAGATCAAGTACCTCTGCCATCTGCCGCGTGGCAATGAAACTATCAAGAAACGGCCCACTGTATTGTAACAAAAATCAATGAAATACGAGGCAGATGAGACAGACCGGCTCCATTCATATGGGTTCCCACGGAGCCAAGCCTTTTGAATTACGGTTATGACACAAACTGATCATGCTAAGCTTTAACTCTTTCATGACATGCGTGACGTGTATTGATTCCTTAGCGAGTAGGTATATAGGCCATGACTCACAAGTATTTTCGCTCCGCACATGTACAATAATCAATAACAGCAGGCAAACGCACCACACAAAATTAATTTTATTTACCTCTACTAAGAAAAAAGCCTGTATTTAGTAAAGAAATACAAATTTCTCCAAAAGCTGGACTAAATCCACAGAATTATACATTCACAGGACTTTCTCGAACTAAGACCCTTTGTTATTAATATTTATACAAAGTAATCACACTAAAACCTTATTTTTTTCGTCTCTAATCGAGAGAAGCTTTCGCAGAGATCATTATTCGTTGTAGATACAAGGGGGATGCAGTAAATCTAAGCAGTATAAAAGGGGGTCGCACGGTTTACGCCGATCTTTCCATGACATTCCAAGAAACACCTGAATGTGACATTTCCAACCACAAAGGATACCTCTAAAATGGCGATGTCACAAAGAAACAGGTACACTGTGTATTTTAAAGTTCTCGACGTTTCTGCGTGGTGCTTCTCGTCTTTACAGAATAAGTGTCAAGTCTGAAACGTTTAAATTGCTAAAGATTTTTGCTATTCGCAAATTTCGCCTCTCTTTTACTGAATATTGATACCAGATGATTAAGGCTTTCACTTAATGTGAAAATTGTGAAATTCTATGTGGTATTAGTAGTGGCGAGGCGAGATTCTCAAAGCAAGGGAAGCTACAAATAATAATGTTCATTAAAATAAGAGAGAATAATGACTCAAAGAACTAACGCTATTGTACAGTCACACGAAGGCTCTGCACACACTACAAACTTCCCCTCTCCACTCAGACGTTCAGGAATATACCAATCCCGCCTTTGCTTCAAGTATTAATAACTTTGCAATTTTATAATTCACTAAATTATGTGGATAATACACTGTCCACCTCCCGTCTTGAAACGTTCAGTCGCTCGTCACTTGTCCTTATTCACTCCTCGTTTTAAATTTACGTAATACTGAGTTAGAACATGCATCGAAAGGAATATGCCGATCTCGGCTTTGCTTCAAATATTAATAACTTTGTGATTTTATAATTCATTGAATTATGTGGATAATGCACTGTCTACCTCCCGTCTTGAATCGCTCGTCACTTGTCCTTCGCTCCTCGTTTTAAATTTACGTAATACTGAGTTAGAACATGCATCGAAAGGAATATGCCGATCTCGGCTTTGCTTCAAATATTAATAACTTTGCGATTTTATAATTCACTGAATTATGTGGATAATACACTGTCCACCTCTCGTCTTGAAACGTTCAAGTCACTCGTCACTTGTCCTTCTTCGCTCCTCGTTTTAAATTTACGTAATACCGAAGAACTTGTTTCGTGCTTCTAGTAGTGACACACGCATTTGAATTAAATTCGTTTCCAACCTTTACCCATGTGACGTCTTTCTCGCTTACATTCACAGCATCCGTCCTCTTATTTTCCACGATAACCTTACACTTCGTCACCAATTCAATTGACAATTCTTTCTCCATCGATGAGAAATTTGTCTCAGGGCTTTTGTTTACGATTTTGTTTACCCGTCATTTTTCAGCTTGTGCAGACGAAAATGAAAACAAAAGCGCATCGCAGTACGTTCAGAAACTAATACGACTCATCCATAGCCTTCTATAGCTGAAATATTTACAAGTCTCTTGGCGTTAACACGTGTTTGTTAACATTTTCAGAAAACAGGTTGGTGAAATGCAAGAAATTTAAAGTTTGTTAGCGCTGTGACAATTGTTACGTTACATTTGTTAACATCGATTTTAACATCTGTTGGTGAAATTGGGCATAAATACACGTAATATTTTAATAGTAGTTTCATTTAAACATAACGCTTCTATTGATTATCATGTTCAAGCAGACATTGCATTCCCGGTTTGTTTACTGGAGCGAAACAACGGTCGATCACTGCTTGGGGCACTATAATTAAGCAAATAAGTGTCAAACCTTCAAAAATGGTAAAAAGTCGTTATAGTTTTGAATGTATTCGAGCGTTATAATACCATTACTTTTAAGGATGACAATCAGTTAACATCTGAAGCAATTGCTGCGAGTAGGAATGATGTTTCCAATGTGAGCAAATCATTGAAGCAATCAGGAACTATGAAAGCCCAAAAAGGAAAGTTCGCCCGCCTCGGTAGCGTGGTGGTAGAGTGTTTGTCTCATACTCAAGAGGTCCCGAGTTCGAATATCGGTCAGGGCGAGTTACCTAGATAAGGGTTTCGGGGTTTTCCCTTATCCTGAAAGACAAAGGTCGGTAACTCCAGGCTCTATGGACCCTGGGCTCATTTGAGCATCATTTCATCCATTCCACTCATCGTCCGATATTAACGTTGGAGGACGTAAATCACAACAAAAAATCGACGTTCAGTGTTTTGGACAAAGTGGGGAAAAGTACAAAATGTTTCGAAGTGCATAGTTTTTCTTAAACAATAACATAAATTGTTTGTTGTTAAGACGTCAGTTGCCAGGATAATACTAGTGCCGCCGATGTACTGAAATTTTGTCCTGCAGGATTTATCTTACTTGTCAGTAACTCTACATGTATTATACTGACATGGGACTGTCGCTTTTAAGGTTATCGGTCTGTGCCCAGTTTGAACCCACTTTTCAAAAGATATCAAGTGTGGAACGTACATTGTTTATGTGAGGACCCATTCTCGGACCGGAAAGACTAAAATGACGTCAGACACTGATGGTGCTACTTACTACGTAACACTGAATGATGGGGGAGCCGGTATGGCCACGGGGGATCTCCTGTGGAGCCGCTGTAGATCTAACCACTCGGTTACGGTGGCACTTTACATTTGATAACGCATGTTTTGGGCGTACATGGCTCACCCAGTATTTCTAATACACTGAGCATGCGCGTAACTTTGGTTCCAGCTTAGGAGAAAAGAAGTGATAGACACATAATTAGAGGCAATATAAAATACATTTAAAAGCAACTCTTTCAGGGAAATAAAACATTGTTTTAAAATAAGTGATTATGATGATAATAATAAATATAATAATAATAAATAATAATAATAATAATTTTTTTTGCTTGTTCCATTTATACCCAGCCTTTAACTACTATGGTCATATCGGCGGCCGTTCTCCTTTGGAACATACTGAAGGTGTTAACTCGTTATCTTTTGGTTTTTAATCATTACATCACGCACACATTCACACTCTCATTCACACTCTCATTCACACTTCCAGACTCTGTGGAAGATGAGGAATTATCTTGGACGGAGAAAAATCCCCACCCCCACCGCGGGAATCGAACCCGGAACCCCTAGCACGGTAGGCAGGTGCTCTACCGTCTGAGCTACTGGGCCAGCCAATAATAATAATAATAATAATAATAATAATAATAATAATAATAATAATAATAATAATAATAATAATAATAATAATAATAATAATAATAATAATAATAATAATAATAATAATAATAATAATAATAATAATAATAATAATAATAATAATAATAATAATAATAATAATAATAATAATAATAATAATAATAATAATAATAATAATAATAATAATAATAATAATAATAATAATAATAATAATAATAATAATAATAATAATAATAATAATAATAATAATAATAAT